>JAHKKF010491448.1:0-10651 GCA_019740295.1 Labeo calbasu
GGGTTACTATGTGTTTTCACAGTGGTTGCTGAGGTGTTGCTATTGTTGTAGTGTGGTTGAGGGTGGGGAGTTACTGTGTGGTTGAAGGGGGGTTGCAGTGTGGTTGGAGGGTGATTTCAGGGAGTTTTCACAGTAGTTGCTGAGGTGTTGCTATGTGGCTACTGGGGTGTTGCTGTGTGGTTGCAGGGTAGTTCTTGGGGTGTATCAATGTGGTAACGGAGGTTGCTGGGGTGTTGGTATGTGGCTGCAGTGTGGTCAGAGGGTGATTTCTATATGGTAGCATGGAGTTTGTTAGGAGGTTACTGTGTGTTTTCACGGTGGTTGCAGGGGTGTTGCTATGTGGCTGCAGTGTGGTTGGAAGGTGATTTCAGGGAGTATTCACATTGGTTGCTGAGGTGTTGCTATGTGGTTGCAGGGTAATTTTCGGGGTGTATAAATGTGGTTACAGGGAGGTTGTTGGGATGTTCCTATGTGGTTGCAGTGGGCTTGATATGTGGTAGCAGTAGGGATGTAACGATTCAGTCAAATCACAATGCGATACAATTCACAATAGTGATTTCATGATAAAATCTTCTTTTTTTTCTACAAAATATTTAAGGCAAATTATAGCCTAAATGAAAAGTTGTCCTTTTATTTCTCAGACAAAATGCCGCATTTTTCTTTGTGAAATTGAAATATGTCAAATAACATAACTAAACTGATACAAATAAAATAAATCTCTTCATCTAAATGAACTCAGGCTTTGCCTGTGCTCTTTCCATTTAAAATTAGACACAGCCACTGCATTTTAATTACGATCCAAACAAAGATGTTGTGCATATGCCACATGAGCAGTTCTTGATTTGAATAAGATTGTACAATTTCGAAATCTGAAGCAAAAACAGAATGGTCCTACTTTAGCTGTTTGAAAGTATACTACATAAAACATGTCCGAATGAAACAGCAGATGGGCTGCATGAGAGCATAAATTCACTCTTTAACAACAAGTAGTGCTTATTGTAGAGCTGCAACAAAGCAGTGCTGCGCTTATTTCAACATTGATTAGTTCAACATCAACCGACGTGAATTGTTACTTTTTTTTTTTTTTTTATTGATATTTGCAGGGGTGTGGTTGCAGGGCGGTTGCTGCGGTATTCTGGGTCCTTTGCTTAAATGATAAAAGCCCACGGTCTTACCTTCCGTTTATTGCTGTTACTTTTAATATGTTGACTGTCATTGGATCTTATTTAATCTCATTCCATGTAGCAAAACATACAGCCCCATTTCAGCAGTCTCATAACATCTCATTTGACCTCCTTGTGTCTTCATGTCTTCATTTATTTCCTGTCAGATCCAACAGGCAGCAGAGCGGCCTGAGAGGAATTTCGTGGACACACGGCAGTTAAAGGTGTGCGCGACTTGTTTTGACCTCTCTGTCAGTCTGTTACGAGTCCTGGAGATGACCATTACTCTAGTGCCGGAAATATTCTTGGACTGGACCCGCCCCTCAGCCGAGCTGCTGCTACGCCGATTGGCTCAAGTGAGTGTGATTGACAGCTGCGATGTGTTCTGTAAATGCTGTTCTAAATTTAAAGCAATATTGAAAACTTGCAAGTGCAGAGTGAATAAAATGAAATTTATTTTATGCTCACCATTAACATTTTTCTAAAGCAGTTTCATGCAGAACTCTGAGTTAATGATCCTGTTTAAAGCAATTTGCTATTAAACATTTCTGTTTACTTTCTCAGACTCTTGCAGGGCAATGACTTTTTCAAAACCTAAATTATTAACAACACTGAGAAAATTTATGAACCTGCATCAAAAGAGGGTCATAACATGAAGGGGGAAAAAATATTTTCATCTTTTGAAATAAGAGGTCAGTGTAGTATGTAGACATCTAACTAGACTAGTCTACTCTCTGTGCAGACAAAGATGTCAGAAAATTCCTTTATAAGCATGCATTATTTTATGATCCATTTTCATTTTTATTAGAATTTTTTAATAAATGTTTAACATTTTTAAAATAAATTTGTTGAATAAATCAAAGCTGCAGTTGGGATTTTTTTTTCTTTACCATTTTTGCGTTTTGCATTGATTCTTTTAGTGAATTGGGTGCTTCAGAAGCAGACATCGTGTGGAAAAACAAGACTATGAATGGATGCAATTTGCACTTTGTGAATCCCCCTCAAAAAGTTATTAAATTGCCAATTTAAAGCATAAAGTATCACAGCTCAGCTGCATAAAGAATCTGTATTGGATGGAAGCTAATGGTCAGGGTTTATTGATCCATAAATGAAGTCATTTTGTCAAACCATAAAAGATCTTACAAGGGTGATGGAGGGGAGGGTAGTCATTATTAGGAAAAGGATGAAAGCTATTTGATGCTTTTCACCTTTATGGGATTTTTTTGTGTGTGTGTCTTTTTTGTTTTAAATGAGTGTTTGTCTATGGATAATATATGTGGTGCTTTCCACAAATAGGGTACACTTTAGTCTCCTAAAACATACAACTGACAGAGAAAAAAACAAAAATGTAAATAATCTTAAATAAATCTTATTTATGTGCTTGCTCAACTATTCAACCCTATTCTAGCTATTAAAAATAAATAAATAAATAAATAATCTTTAATTTATAGGAAATCTAAGTTTGTCAATAAGTAAAGCTAGCCCCTAGTGACTGACAGTTGTATTTAACAGTATTGTTAAACATAAAAATCTTAGCATAACTTCTTAAACATCTTAAACATAAAAAAAGGTGATATAGTTATGTAAAATAGATTCACTATTGTTTATTTTACTGCTTTCTGCTTAGAAATTATGAAATAACAGCAATCAGGGTTTTAATCTGTATTTACTCATGTCCAAAAAAATGGTAACAGGGTTGAAACAAGTGCAAACATCATATACATGTAAAAAAGACAAGGTGATTTGTTTAATTGTCATCCCAAAGGATCCGAAGTATCGACACTGTGGGCACATCTGTGCCTCAGAGTTCGGTCTAAGCAGTCATTTACATGTCCACTCTAAGACTGAACAATAGCGATGGATCATCCTCGTCGGAATTGATGGACCTCCAAGAGACTGCTTAGAAATAATGAAATCGCAGAAATCAGGGATTTAAACTGTATTTAATCATCTCCAAAAGTTGGTAACGGTTAAAAAAAAAAGTGTATAGTAAAATAATTGTATTATATGATGTCTAAAAAACATCATATAAATGTAAAAAAGACAAGTAATATAGATTAGTAAAATAGTGTTTTGTTTTGACAGTTCAGTTTAGGCAAAATCTGCAGGTTTTCAGTGTTGTTGCTCTCATAAATAATGAAATCACAAAAATCAGGGTTTTAAACTGTATTTACTCATGTCCAAAAGTTGGTAACAGGGTTGAAAAAATTACAAACATCGTATAAATGTAAAAAATACAAGGTTATTTGGGTTTGTAAAATAGTGTTTTCTTTTGACATGTCAATTTAGGCAAAATCTGCATTTTTTTTTCAACCCTGTTGCGCATTCTAACGTAGTGCTTTAAAAAAAATTGATTTAATTATTTATTCTTTTTGTTTTGATGTGTGTTTAATGCTCACTGCTTAGAAATGATGGAATCAAAATAGAAATCAGGGTTTTAAAAAAAGAAAAAAAATACGCAAACATATAAATATCAAAGACAAGGTGGTTTAAGTTTGTAAAATAGTGTTTTGTTTTGACAGTTCAATTTAGGCAAAAGCTGCAGGTTTTTTAATACTGTTGCTCATTCTTATGTAGTATCTTTTTTTAAATATTTGTTTATTTTATTTTGATGCATATTTAATGCTTACCTCTCATAAATCTAAAAAAAAAAAAAAATCAGGATTTTAAACTGTATTTACTCATGTCCAAAAGTTGGTAACAGGGCTGAAAAAGTTGCAGACATTATACAGTATAAATGTAAAAAAGACAAGGTGGTGTAGGTTTGTAAAATAGTGTTTTGTGTTTAGGTCAATTTAGGCAAAATCTACAGGTTTTTCAACACTGTTACCCATTCTTATGTATTGTTTTTTTTTTTTTTTCATTTGATTCAATATTTATTTTATTTTGATGTGTATTTAATGCTTACTACTTAGACATAATGAAACTACAAAACTCAGGGTTTTAAACTGCATTTATTAATGTCCAAAAGTTGGTAACGTTTGCCAAAAATTGCAAACGTAATATAAATGAAAAATAGACAAGTCATATAGTTTGTAAAATAGTGTTTTGTTTTGACAGTTCTATTCAGGCAACCCTGTTAACCATTGTTTTGCAGCTTTCTTTATTTTATTTAATATTTATGTAATGTTTACTGCTCAGAAATAATGAAATCACAAAAATCTGGGTTTTAAACTATAGATTAATGTCCAAAAGTTGGTAACAGTGTTAAAAAAAATGTGCAAACCATATAAAAGAAGAATGCATATCTTATTTAATTACTTTTATTAATATTCATTACATCCAAGGTTAATCATCATTTAACATTGTTCTATTTTCAGAAGGTTACATACCTCCTTTTTAATATTCAGATGCTATTTTGCACTCTATTCATGGACGTGGCATGCAAATGAGGAGCGAATAGGCTACTGCATGTTTTCAAGGCCTCAATTATGGAGGAGAAGGCTTTGAAAATGTTTTCTGGTGGGTTTTTCTCACAGTGCTTACGTGGGCTCTATTCCCAGCGGAGCGTCCATTCACCTGCGGCTTGTAATCAGGCTTTAACTGAAACACACCTGTGAGCACAGCAGGCATCCACACGTCCTTGAGGAGCAGAACCCCCACCTCAAGCATACTTATCCATTTACATTTTTTCCTGTCCCTGAAGGATTTATCCTATTTTTGAATACAATTACATGCAATGCGCTGTAGTAAACGTCAATAATTGGCACCTGGCAGCTTGCTACCTCTGAATTAAATTCTCGGGTGCATGATGCTGAGTCCAAGTGGTGTGCTAAAGGAGCGAAAGGAATAATTATTGCGGTCTAGCCACTTTGATTTTTGACCAGATGTGTTTGATTTGCTCACTGAAACCCTTTCAGACTGAAGCAGGTGACATCTGTTCATGTTAAAACAGTAGTTCACCCCTAAAAAAAAAAAAAAAAAAAGAAACCGTTTACCCTATGTCTTACCTATATGCATATTTTTTAATCTATTGTATGATTTTTAAGTCTTTTTATACAGGGAAAGCATACCGTCATTGGTGTCTAATTTTTGTTATTTTGGACCCCATTTGACTTTTAATATATAGACAATTTTAATAATATATTTTATTATGTTCTGCAGGGGGGAAATAATGTAATATATGTTTATATATAATTTTTTTCTAATAATGTTGTTTTTTTGTTTGGTTATTATTATTTTTTTTTTTCATTATTTGTTTTGTGGTTTTGTTTTGCTTTGAAATATAGTGTTATGTTTTTTGTTTTTGCCTTTTCTTCCTTTGATTTTTTTTTTTTTTTTTTTTTTTTCTTTGTTTGTAATATAGTATTGTNTTTTTTTTTTTTTTTTTTTTTTTTTCTTTGTTTGTAATATAGTATTGTTTTTGATTTATGTTGTTTTTGGCTTGCTTTTCTTTCTTTTGTGTTTTTGTTTAGCTTTGTTTTGTTTATTTATAATATAGTGTTATGTTTTTGTTTTGTGTCATTTTTTTTTATTTGTTTTTGTTCTGCTTAGTTTGTTTTTGTTTTGTTTGTTATTTATGTTTTACTTTTATTTTGTTTTTGCCTTTTTTTCTTTGTTTTTTGTTTTGTTTCGTTGTAATATAGTATTATATTTTTTATTTAGGTTTTTTTTTTGTTTTGTGCTTTTGTTTTGCTTTGTTTTGTTTATTTATAATATAGTTTTATGTTTTTTTAATGTTTTTGATTTGTTTTTGTTCTGCTTAGTTTTGTTTGTAATTTGTTTTACTTTTATTTTGTTTTTGCCTTTTTTCCCTTTGTTTTTTTTGTTTGTAATATAGTATTGTATATTTGATTTATGTTTTTTTTTGTGCTTTTGTTTTTTTATAATATAGTGTTATGTTTTTGTTTTATGTTGTTCTTTTATTTGTTTTTGTTCTGCTTAGTTTGGTTTTGTTTTGTTTAATTTATGTTTTACTTCGTTTTTGCCTTTTTCCTTTGTTTTTTTTGTTTTGTTTCTTTGTAATTTAGTGTTATATTTTTGATTTATGTTTTTTGTTTTTTGTTTTGTGCTTTTATTTTGCTTTATTTTGTTTGTTTGTAATGAAGTGTTATGTTTTTGGTTTCTGTTTTGTTTTGCTTTGCTTTGTCTGTTATTCTTTCCTCTTGTTTTGTTTTAGTTTTTAGGTAAACATTTCCTTTAATTAGAAGAACTTTGTGTCTGTTTATTTATTTATTTTTTTGAACTAAGTTTTGGCTTGAGAACATTAACATTTTGTTGTCTTTCTGCAGCTCCTGAACCAGGTGTTAAATCGAGTCACGGCAGAAAGAAACCTCTTTGACAGGGTGGTCAACCTGCGCCTCCCAGGTAATTCTCACCAATTTCCTTCTTATGCAAAAATAATTCTAAATTAATGCAAATAGATGCATTAAACATGAGCTGCATGCTTTAGTACACAATTGAGGATGCACTCGAATGCAATTATATTTCTGAAACACTTAGTGTGCTGTGCTGAATTTAAACCTCTCAGGTATTTCGGTTCGTCCTTGATCGCTTCCCCCGCGAGCTGAAATATGGTTTGTTGTAACCTAACATTCGACTTTTCAAATGTTCCTTTTATAGAACCTTGTTTCAAGTCCCAGAACAAATAAAAAGTAATTTGATATGCGTTTTGAGACGTTCTTGACATCACCTTTTGGAAGTTTGGAAAGTCAGCCTGTACACTCAGGGAATGATATGAGAAGAATAGGGCAAGAGATTACACAGTGAGTTAGTGTGAAAACATAATCTAATTCAGGAGCATACCGAGACTGTCATCAAGCCAATTTTTCAGCCTTGACACTGCAGATTTATAATGAATGAGGTTGGGTCATGTTGTTAGCCTGAACTTCACCCCTAGAGGGGCACACAGAAAAGCCTGGCTTTCAATGCATTTTAAACTTGTTATTAGATGGCATATTGTGACCCAGGTCTCTTTGGTCTCAGATTCTGTGACCTTCAATTCCACTCAAGTGCTGTTTAGTGGCTTTAGTAGATTTAGTTTATTCATCGTTTGATGAGTTCTCCACCCGTATTCTTTTTTTTTTTCATTTTTGGGGGGTATTTGATGGTCCATCAGTGAAATTCAGAGAAAATGTGGTATGAAAGCATTAAGGTGTCCTTGGAAAAAAAAAAAAAAAGTCAAACAAAACGGCATTAGACAAACTCTGTCTCTTTCCAGCAAGATTGATGCCTGCACTCCATTGACCTGTGCTTCAGAAAAGTGCTTTGCAGAAAGAAAATGATCTAAATCTGAAATTACTTTAAATAGGCTTTTTTTGGGAAAGTAATTTTCTTCAATGACAAAATGACGTCAAGAGGATCTTTGATTTACTTACTTATTTACTTAACCCACCAAAAACAGTTTTTGTTTATACCATTGCATAAATTTGTCAGATATAATTGTTACTATTATATATGTGATAATAATAATTAAAAGAATAGTAGTAGTAGTAGTAGTGGTAATAGTTATGCAAAATTAGCTAGCCCCTACTTTCTTTGTTTTTAGATGAAATCTGCAGTTTTTGCAACCCTGTTATCCATTCTGGCATAGTGTTTTTTTTTTCCTCTTCTTCTTCTTCTTCTTATAAATGTAATTTTTAAATTAAATAAAAAAAGTTACATAAGAATGGTAACAGGGTTGAAAAAGGGTGTTTTTTTTATTCTAGATGTGATGTAATATTGTAATGTAATAGTTGTATTGTAATGTAATGTAATAATCTTAAATGTAAAAAGACAAATGATATTGGTATGTAAAATAGGCAAAATCTGCAGTTTTTGCAATCCTCAAACTCAACAGGGTTGAGCTAGCATTAAATACAGTATACATAAAAAATAAAATAAACAAATATTAAATCAAATAAAACATAAGACTGGATAACAGGGTTAAAAAAAATCTTCTGAATTTAACTTAACATTGTAGTGCAATATTTAAAATGTAAAAAAAAAAAAAGTAGAGTAGGTATGGTATGTGAAATAGACAGAATCTGCAGTTTTTGCAACTCTGTTACCCCCAACCCAAAATTAGACTTTATGCTGTTTAATTTATTTTATGTATATTTAATGTTTACTACTCAGAAATATGAAATCCAGAAGTCCAGAAGTTTGGTAACAGGGTTGAAAAAAAGGTAAACATTTAGCTTTGTAAAACAGTGTTTTATTTTAACAGTTCAGTTTAGGCAAAATCTGCTGTTTTTTTTGTTTGTTTGTTTGTTTGTTTGTTTTAATCCTGTTATGTATTCTTATGTGGTGTTTTTTATATTTAATATTTGTTTTATTTTGATATATATTTAATGCTTGCTCAACCCTGTTGAATGCACAACATACTGTATTAAAATACAGACATTTTCCTTATTGTTTTTTTTTTCCAAGTTTTACGTGTTTAAACTCAAAAGTTTGGTAACGGGGTTGAAAAAATTATATATTTAGCATTTTCATTAGTAAAATAGTGCTTTGTTTTGACAGTTCAGTTTAGGCAAAATCTGCAGTTTTTTCAACCCTGTTACCCATTCTGACGTAGCATTTAAAAAATATATATGTATTTTTATGTATATTTAATGCTCACTCAACTCTGTTGAGTGCACAATATATTGTATTAAATTGAATTTTCCATGTTGATTTTGTGCAAGTTTTACCTGTTTTTTTGCATGTCATTGTGTTGTTTTATGGTTATATTTTATGGATATATAAACATATGAAATATTATAATAAAAATGTGTTATTTACTTTTTATTAGGTAAAGTGCATATTACACACCTCTAAAAAAACAAACAAACAAAAAAATAGGAATTGCAAAGATAATGATCGAATTTTCCAAACAGAATGATTAAATAATCGCAGTAGCTGTATATTAACACAAACATTTCTTTACCAATATAATTTTATGTACTTGACAGAAATATATCTGCAATCACAGTAACTGTGCAGCAAAAAGTCATTATCTGAACCACTAATAAAAGCATGTTTTATTTTGTTCATAGGCCTGGAGAGTGTTGATCACTACCCCATCCTAGTGGCTGTTACAGGGATATTGGTGCGCATTCTGGTCGACTCTGATAAACAAGGGTGAGTTTATGGCTTTGTGTTTCATTATACCCCCCTCTGTATAATGGGATTTCCACATTTATTTGTGTTGTTGGGTTGAATTACTGATGTACACTAAGAAAATGTGCATTAAGGTAATATACGGTCACACCGCCCATCCCTTGGCTATGGTTTTACACAAACTAAGCTTGTGTTTTATTTGATTCTGTCTGGATCCGGTCAGCGGGACTCCATGACTTGTGTTTCTGGTTCAAGAGGCGTTTTCCTTTTCAAAGAGCACATTTGTTCTGAGGAAATGGGCACACGGCGGAGGTTTGCGTGTGTTGGCGTGAGTGCCGTGTGACTTTGGTCTGAGCTCCAGGAGCAATCGACAGTTAATTGCATGCTCTGCTGCCTGAGGGGAGTCTGACAGCCGCTGCGTCCCTGTTGTGTGTCTGTGGGCTGAGAAGAGGGTCAGAGCAACAGGATTCAGGACAGAACCTGTCCTGTGGGCAGGTGAAATCTAATAATGAGCTCCTCTTGAAAGGAATGAGACTTCTGAGAGAGCAAAGAAAGGACAAACTTGGTCTCCTTTTCATCACAATCACTCCGACTCTCAGGAGTTTTTGGGTGGCATTTGAAATGTTTTCTACTATAAGCTGAAGCTTTGTGGCAGTTTTGTTCTTTTGGTTGTATAAGTCTGAAGCTAAATAGCAAGATATTTATAATCAAAATGTGCACTACTATACAAAATTTGGTATTAACTAAACAAATACTTTTAATCAGCAAGGACACATTAAAGATTCCAACTTTAAATAAATGCTGCATAAGCCCTTTAATCAAAGAATTTGGATATGAAGCAGCTTTTTAACATGCATAATAATCAGAAAAGTTTCTTGAGCAGCAAATCAGCATATTAAAATGATTTCTGAAGGATCATGTGACACTGAAGACTGGAGTAATGATGCTGAAAATTCAGCTGTGATTTACAGGAATAAATTACGTTTTACAATATTTTCAAATAGAAAATAGGTGTAATTGATATAGTAATTTCAAAATATTATATATTAAATTTATATTAAATTTGTTTTGTTTTGTTCTGTAACAGTGTTGGAAGGTTGAAGACTGAAGTAACAGCTGCTGAAAATTTAGCTTTGCCATTATAGGAACTTACGTCTTAAAATATATTACAACAGAAAATGGCTATTGCTATTTTAAATTGTAATAATATTTCACAGTATTACTGTTTTGCTGTATTCCTAATCAAATAAATTCCAATGCAACCAAAATTTCACTACTCTTATTATTCTTATACTGGGCTTGTTAAATTGAATGTTTACATAACTGGATAATAATAATAATAATAATAATAATAATAATAATAATAATAACAACAACAACAACAACAACAACAACAACAATAATAATAATGATAATGATACTCGTTTATTCCTTCTGCAATTAAGCTATTAAATCATATTAGGTAG
>JAHKKF010491455.1:0-20695 GCA_019740295.1 Labeo calbasu
AAATTTTGTCATTTTTAAAGAGAGTCCCAAACAGTAAATACTGTTTTGTAGCTCTTTAATGTGTCGTGACAGATCGCTGTAGCACCTCAGTTGAATGTGAACCCATCATCTCTTCCACTCTACTATAGTATGAAATAAACATGAATGAACATCAAAATGTATGTTGTTTCAATTGCGGAAGGACGTCAATACACTTTTTTTCCAATTTCAAGTCCACCAAGTACACCAACTGTAATCTACTCTTCTGTATGGTTTGTTTGTCGAACAAAAATGGCAGATTCGGAATCCTGATTGGTCAGATCGCCCATCAATCAAACTCCCTGCGAAGGGTCAATTATGAGAAACAAATTTGCAAATGTGGGACCTTGCGGGACGAAACAGTAGTAGTTCTTAACCAGAGATGAACCAACCTCCTCCCATCTCTACACAAATCTTTCTGAGCTAGGGCTGCACAGATTTAAAAAAATGTAGTCGTTCATTGTAAGCATTAGTCGACTATTAGTCGCACATTTATTAATAAACCATAGAAATCATCATAATGAGCCTTGAAGTGCCTGCATAGCCTAAGCACACGCAAAAAAAGCTTGCCATAATGCACCGGCAGAAGTAATGATTATGAGTGTGTCGGAAAAACAGCCAGTCGACATTAACGTTTTAATAATTTATTGATAAATTTCTTTGTTTTCAATTTAAGAGATGTAGTCGGGGGACACTAACTGGTCATTTCCACAGTAACGTTAGTAATGCGCCTGTTTGCATGTTTCATACGGATTACATAATATGAGAATATTTGTTTTCTATTTAAATTGGTTAATTTAAAAGTAGACAGTTCACTCTCTATACATATATTTTTCATGTTTGAAAGGCAAGTATACACAGAGTTTTGAAGTTTCACGCTTATGTTCACAGAGACGGCAGAAAGCGCATCCTGTTTGCTTTCATTATTTTACAAAGGCGCAACGTTTCGTTGTTAGTCTGAGTGCACAAAAATAAACAGAGTCTGAATTGAAAGATGTATTACTTTTATCTGCATGACTAAAACTGACAGTATTTTAAGAGGAAGTGACCGCACGGCACCTCCATCTGCCATGCAGTGAGTGCGCCACTGTTCAGCTTCCACGCTCTGCACTTACATAGCGTACATTTTACTTAGTTAACATTAGATTGAGCGGCCATGTAAAGTTGCTACTACTTACATATTTTAGATGAAAAGTCTAATTGAGGTCGACGAATAATAGGCGAGCATTTGGATGTCCTTGGATGCAGTTAACGATCTGTCCATCCACTTCCTGTGGATTTTTTCTTCTACGATTAAGCGACTAATAACATTTTGGTCGACCAAGCCTCTTCTCGTCGACTAACGGTTAGTCGGCTATTAGGGGGCAGCCCTCCAAGTCTCTCTCTAATACACAAAGCCATTTTTAAAGTTAACAGCACAGTGTAACAAGAATAGCATTTAACCCCAGTGACTACCAATTGGCACCATAAAACAGACCTGCTGAGTAATGGAAGGAGAAAGAAAAAGCTACAAGAGGGTCAAAGACAGGTTAAAATCATATGCCAAAAAGCTGAGAGCGTCTGAACTGTGGTTTTACAAAGGCTAAATTGTGCCCTCCTTCTAAATCATTTGACAGCTGGTATGCTTTATAAAACTCTGTTGCCAGTCTCTTCAGTGCTTAGCCAAACGAGAGACGCGCAGTCATCTGGCAGAGCCAAACAAAACACACCAGTGATTTGAAACATCTATGAAATATGAATAAGTGCGGCTTTTAGCTGCCAGACACGGGCTTATTAAAAGTCTCTTGACCATGCAGCCTTCAAATGAGCGTGAGGCCGAACAGACCAGTTTCAGCTGGTGCAAAACATGGTGTGAAAACTCGACTGGGTCCGGTCCAAATCTGGTTCAGTTTCGTTATTCACAACAGCCATTCTGTTGATCATCACAGTCTCACTTCACTATAAGTGACAGTGAAAGTAGGTCACGACAGTGAAGAGACGAAAGCCACTGGAGCTTGATGACCTTGACTGTACAATTACCGAGTTCAATTAATACCCTGGTACACAATAGCATAAAACCGAGCCAAAGAGCATTAAATTAATTTGTCATACGAGTGAGCCGATACATGGTGATTCCCTTGATATGTCCTCGCTAATCTGTTTGTGCTCAAAACAACATCAGCCAACAGTCAGGTTGCCATGGAGACAGGTTTTTTTTTTTTTTTTATCAGCACCACTGAATGCAAGTATGTCAGTGCTAGTGAAATAATCATGAATTGAAACTAATTCAGTATTGAACAAAGGATGGGGAAAGAATTGTATGTATGCTGATCTTCAGATCTTCAGCTTAATACGGTCATCTATTATTACACGGCTCTCTGGAATTCTTCATTCTGATAGGTCAGTCAGAGGACTTTTGCAATCAAATGTCACTGCTCATTTCTGCAAACTAATGTAAAGTCAGATGATCTGTGAGGTGCTTTATGTTGGGGTGTATTTTGCAGTAATGCATAACTGAGTACATTAAACCATTACAAAATGCCATGGCTGAACATTTGAATTAAGAACCATTATGTGGTATATTAATATGACTACCGAGCAAATAAGTATTTGGGAATGAAATTTTGACTATGATATAATCTTCCTGGCACACAATGTTCAAAAGTTTGGGGTCAGCAAATAATTTTTTAAAGAAATATTTTATTTAGCATTTCATTTTATTAATGCATCAAACTGAATGTTTCATAAATGAATATTGTTCTTTTGAAGTTTCTGAACATCAAAGTGAATAACAGTTTCCACAAAAATATTAACCAGTACCAATTGTTTGCAACATTAATAATGTGAAATGTTTCTTGAGCATCAAACCAGCATATTAGAATGATTTCTGAAGAATCATGTAACACTAAAGAATGGAGTAATGGCTGCTGACAAATTCAGCTTTACCTTCACAGGAACAAATTAAATTTTTAAATAAATTCAAATAGAAAGTTATTTAAATTGTAGCAGGACTGTAAAATTGATTAACCGCTAGTTTTATTTTGGATGCGATTAATCACGATTAATCAATTAGCCATAAACTGTAGTAGTATTTCATAAAATTACTGCATTTTTGCAAAAACATTTAAAAAAAATATTTGGATGCAATTAATCGCAATTAATCGATTTGACAGCCCTAAACTGTAGTAATATTTCACAATATTACTGTATTTTTGATCAAATAAATGCAGCCTAGGTGAGTGTAAGACATTTTAAAAACTTTTGGATGCGATTAATCGATTTGACAGCCCTAAATTTTAGCAATATTTCACAATATTACTGTATTTTTGATCAAATTGTTGAGCATAAGAGACTTCAAAAACATTTGGATGTGATTAGTCGCGATTAATCGATTTGACAGCCTTAAAATGTGGTAATATTTTACAATATTACTGTATTTTTAATTAAATGCAGCTTTGGTGAGCATAAGAGACTTCAGAACCATTTGGATGTGATTAATCATGATTAATCAATTTGATAGGCCTAAATTGTACTAATATTTCACAATATTACTGTATTTTTAGTAAAATAAATGCAGCCTTGGTGAGCATAAGAGACTTCAAAATCATTTAGATGCGATTAATCACAATTAATCGGTTTGACGAACCTAATTGTAGTAATATTTCACAGTATTACTGTATTTTTGATCAAATAAATGCAGTCTTGGTGAGCTTAAGACACTTTAAAAAAACTTTTGGATGCGATTAATTGATTTGACAAACCTAACTGTAGTAATATTTCACAACATTACTTCTTTTTTTTTTAATCAAATAAATACAGCCTTGTTGAGCATAAGAGACTTCAAAAACATTTGGATGCGATTAATCACGATTAATCGATTTGACAGCCCTAAAATGTAGCAATATTTCACAATATTACTGTATTTTTGATCAACTAAATGCAGCCTTGGTGAGCATAAGAGACTTCAAAAACATTTAGATGTGATTAATCACAATGAATCGATTTGACAGGCCTAAATTGTACTAATATTTCACAATATTACTGTATTTTTGATCAAATAAATACAGCCTTGTTGAGCATAAGAGACTTCAAAAACATTTGGATGTGATTAGTCGCGATTAATTGATTTGACAGCCTTAAAATGTGGTAATATTTTACAATATTACTGTATTTTTAATAAATTAAATGCAGCTTTGGTAAGCATAAAAGACTTCAAAACCATTTGGATGTGATTAATCATGATTCATCAATTTGACAAACCTAATCTTAACAATATTTCACAATATTATTGTATTTCTGATCAAATAAATGCAGCCTTGGTGAGCGTAAGACACTTAAAAAAACTTTTAGATGCGATTTATTGATTTGACAGCCCTAAAATGTAGCAATATTTCACAATATTACTGTATTTTTGATTAACTAAATGCAGCCTTGGTGAGCATAAGAGACTTCAAAACCCTTTAGATGCGATTAAATCACAATGAATCGATTTGACAGGCCTAAATTGTACTAATATTTCACAATATTACTGTATTTTTAGTAAAATAAATGCAGCCTTGGTGAGCATAAGAGACTTCAAAAACATTTAGATGCGATTAATCCTGATTAATCGGTTTGACGAACCTAATTGTAGTAATATTTCACAATATTACTGTATTTTTGATCAAATAAATGAGGCCTTGGTGAGCGTAAGACACTTTAAAAAACTTTTGGATGCGATTAATTGATTTGACAGCCCTAAATTGTAGCAATATTTCACAATATTACTGTATTTTTGATCAACTAAATGCAGCCTTGGTGAGCATAAGAAACTTCAAAAACATTCAGATGCGATTCATCACGATAAACCGGTTTGACGAACCTAACTGTAGTAATATTTCACAGTATTACTGTATTTTTGATCCAAAAAAATGCAGCCTTGGCGAGCTTAAGACACTTTAAAAAACTTTTGGATGCGATTAATTGATTTGACAGCCCTAAACTGTAGCAATATTTCACAATATTACTTTTTATTAATCAAATAAATACAGCCTTGTTGAGCATAAGAAACTTCAAAAATATTTGGATGCGATTAATCACGATTAATCGATTTGACAGCCCTAAACTGTAGCAATATTTCACAATATTACTGTATTTTTGATCAACTAAATGCAGCCTTGGTGAGCATAAGAGACTTCAAAAACATTTAGATTTGATTAATCACAATGAATCGATTTGACAGGCCTAAATTGTACTAATATTTCACAATATTACTGTACTTTTAATAAAATAAATGCAGACTTGGTAAGCACAAGAGAACATTTTTTTAAAAATCCGACCCCAAGCTTTTGATTAGTGTATAATGGTAGTGTATTTTTATTTTTTTTTTCTGCATAATATTTTTGATTTATTACTTTAACAGACACCCCAGCTTCCAGTTCTCCATTATAGGTTTCCTGTTTACCATAAACATAAATCTGAAGCCCCTCAAGGTCATTGTTGCTAGTCAGTGAATGAATCTGCTTTTTGTAGGATAATGACAAGATCTACATTATCCTTCTGCAGGCATCTCACAAGAGCCTGCCATTCTCACAGACAGGCAATAATGGCTGACAGTCTACGGCAGCAAAGAAGCGAGCACCCACAAAAAATGAACAGAATTATCTTTCAGAAACGACAGTTGTGATATTGTATATCGGACAGCAAGCAGTGGAGCTTTAATTTTCACAGCTTGAGGCTGTGCTATTTGCTCTCTTTACTACTGGCTTTGTAAACGTAGGGTGTGGGAGGGAGTCGCTGAATTTGTGCGAGACTACAAGCACTTGGCTCCTTACCATTGCGCTGATGGTTTCCTCCCAGTCAGGTCGCTCTCGGGGGTGGATGCTCCTGGCAAGCTCTGGCACGATATCGTCTTCTTCCGGGTGCCGTCCAGGCCTCAGGCCCCTGAGGGGAGAGGGGAGGGGATGGGAGATATAGAGAGAGAGAGAAATGAGGCAGGGTCAGTTGATAGACTGTGAACTAAACGGATATAGCCTGCTTTGCGGCTGCCTTTGAGAATTACGACAGCGGAGCTGAGTGGAATATCAGACAGGCAGTGTGACAGCAAAAATGACACGTCCTCAATGTAAGGCAGTGAATTAGAACATCCCATCCTTCACAGAGGTGTTAATGGCAGCATCATTTCAATTAGGCAAGATGTCGAAACTAATCACAGTGACACGAAAGGGAAAAATTATTATCCAGCATGCACAGCAGGGAATCAAAACGAGATCCCCACAACAGCATGTAGGGCTATCTGCCAATTTAAGGGGGGGAATCTGCAGGTTTCTTTGGAAAAGCCTGCAGTCTAGCTAATCATAATCATATGGTCTTTAATGGGTGATATGAAAGAAAGCGAAGATACTATTTCCTTCCAACCCTGCTGAATGAGAGGTTGGGAGAGAAAAAGTGGCAGTCTGGCTCGTCTCACATGGGCAAAATGACAAACCACCACTGATCAGAGATGAAAAGCGCAGTGCGGTCAGTGGTACCGGGATGTTCTGACAGGACAGAAAATTGTTTCCATAAAAAGGCATGGAATGAATTACATAAAAGTTACACTATATGGCTTAAACCAAACTGGATGACCTAGAAAATGGCTTTGAATGTTTATATATTTGCTTTGAGCAGACACTCTCACTTTGGAGTACAATATGTGACCCTACACTAAGTGTGAGAGCATGTCTGTATTTTACTTTAACTATATGTTGGCTTTCTGAAATAAATGAGAACTTGACACTACCACACAAATCTGAGCTAAATTAATGACACGGTTTGCATCCTTGTAAGACCTTTAATTAAACTGATGATTTACGGAGCACAGTAAAAATGGTTCTCGCCATAAGGAATGTGCCAGGGAAGGCTCTTTTAAGATGATTTGATGAGCAGGAGTGATTTACAGACATGAGTGCTATCTAAAATTATTCTTGTTTATCTGACATTCTGACAAAATGCTCTTGAAGACGACCAGAAATGAACAGCGAAGAACAGTCCTTGCAAAAGGACATTAGACTACGAAAAAAAGCCAACTTTTTTAAACTGCATTTTAAAATGCAGTTTAAATGCGGCTTCAAACGGTCCCAAATGCAGATGTAAACGATCCCAGCTGAGGAAGAAGGGTAGCGAAACGATCAGTTCTTTTCATTTTAAAAAATACTATTTAAATACTTTTTAATCTCAGACGCTCATCTTGTCTTGGGCTGCCTGAACTGTGTGGGTTCTGGTTCAAGACAGTTAGGGTATGTCGAAAAACTCCCATCATATTTTCTCCCTCAACTTCAAAAATGATTTCAAAATCATCCTACATTGCTGCACAAGTACCGACCCAGTCTTTGCAAAAAGTGAGCATGCAAAGAAGATCAAACACCCTTAATAAAATGGTAAAACCGCGATATAGGAAGATTTTGAAGTTGAGGGAGAACATGAGATGGGAGTTTTTCGACATAACTGTCACGAACCAGAAAAAAAAACTGAGGTCGGAAAGAGTAAGGCAAGACGAGCATTTGAAATTAAAAAGTATATAAATTGTATTATTTTTATGAAAATAACCAATCATTTCGCTAGATAAGACCCTTCTTCCTCAGTTGGGGTCATTTGTAACCACATCTGGGATCTTTTGAAGCCGCATTTAAACTGCATTTTGGAAGTTCAAACTTGGGGCACCATATCAGTCCATTATATGGAGAAAAATGCTTAAATGGTTTCCTCAAAAAACAATTTCTTTACATCTTGGATGACAAGAGGGTGAGTACATTAACTGTAAATTGTTGTTCTGGAAGTGGACTTCTTCTTTAATTACTCATCCGCATGTCATTCCAAACCTGCAAGACTTTTGTTCATCTAAAGAACACAATTTAAGATATTTTTGATGAAATCCGAGAGCTTTTTGACCCATTAAATTACGGCTGAACCATTGATATCACAAGGACTATTTCAACGACGTCTGGGGCTTGACCGTATCAGTTGCAGAGCTGTTTAAGCAGGGTCAGAAAGCTTTTGGAATTCATCCAAAATATCTTAATTTGTGTTCAGATGATGAACGAAGGTCTTACGGGTTCGGAACGGCATTAGAGTAAGTAATTAATGACAATTTTTGGGTTAACTATACCTTTAAGACAAAATCAATTAACTTGAAAAGCAAAACTGACAAGACTAATATTCTACACACAGAATATTTATTCAATTTTACTTCAAATATTTTTTCTTAAGCATAAACTGCAAGAAATAATTGCCTATTGGGTGAGAAACTTAATTCAAGACACATCCTCTGAAAACAAGTGTTAATACTGTACACAACTTCACTGTGCAAATCGATCCTGCTTGGAGGCTGTTTAAATACAGTATTGTTACTGACAATAAAGATCAAGTGATTCTGTGCAGTGTATGCTTCAAAACGATTCACCCAAGTCTCTATAGTACATGTATATCTCCTCCCACTCTTGCTGTCAGTTTCAGGCTCACATGAACACAGATCCAACATTTCGAAGCGGAATAGAAACGGATGGGTTATCCATACGACGGTGACCTCAAACTGTCACCTCCTCCATGCAGTTCTGACACAGCAGAGTTTGAATTTATAATTACCAGGATAGAGGATGTCCAGAAAGCAACAGCGTGCTGCATTATGACACTGTGCCAGGACTCTTCGCTGATCCAGGTGCAACCAACTGCAGTGCTTAATCAATAACACAATTAATCACATTTACTTGAACTACAACGAGCAGCAGCCATGGGCCTGTGTGTATTTTGGTTAGTGAATCATTTATGGAACAAGAGCGCTCAATGAGGCATGGTGCGATGGAGCAGGAGATTCCATCACGTACATGAAGATAAGCAGGGTTTTCCGGGGTGAGGTTAGCGAGATATGCTATAACGCTAATGACAGTCCCACACGGAATCTGCACCCGCAGAATTTCGCAGTAAGCTCTGAAGATTTCCGCAGAATTGGACCTCCCGCCATTCAGAAAATTACTACAAATCCACCACCCACTGCATGCTTATTAAATTGTATAATATTTTAGCTAATCTGATTATGCTTTTAGCTCCAGATACGAGCATTGTGCTGTCAGGTACTGACAATTTGACACATTACACCATGACTAGAAGCTCTAGGAAAAAAAATAATGACTTCAGCTGACTAATTACAGATATGCGCTATAAAGAGGGTTGTTTAAAACCGCTTAATATCAATTAGTAATAGCCACCTATTTGACCTCACATGCTTAATAACCAATATTTTTTTTTATTTATTTATTGTTTTTTTCCATTTTTAACAGCATTAGTATAAACAAAATGAGTCGGTGGATTCAGTAATGGTTCTGAACCATTCACATTCAATCTGATTCAAACACCTAACTCATATGCGAGGTATCAATGAATCTTTTTCTCACTCCAGATCCTATGGAAGCACGTTTCTGCCACTAAATAAAAAAGAAATTACATTTTAATTGTGACTTTTTATCTTACAATACAAACATGCAATTTTGAGTTCTAAAGTCAAAATTGCGAGACATAAACTTGCAATTCTGAGAAATAAAGTGGCAATTTTTACTTTATTTCTCAAAATTGCAAGTTTATGTCTCGCAATTCTGACTTGATAATACGTAATTTAGAGTTTAGTCAGAATTGCGAAATTTAAACTCACAATTCCAACTTTTTTCTCAGAATTGCGTGATATAAACTTACAACTGAGAGAAATAAAGTCAGAATTGTGAGATATAAACTTGCAATTCTGAGATCAGTCTTTGTTCCACCTCATAATTGGACTTTATAACTCACAACTGCAAGTTTATCACACAATTTTGAGAGAAAAAAAATTCTGACTTTATTTCTTGTAAATGTGAGTTCATATTACGCTAAGGGGGAAAACAGTCCGAACTGAGTTTATATCACAAACTGAGAAATAAAGTGGCAATTTTGATTTTATTTCTCAGAATTACAACTTTATTTCTCAGAATTGCTAGTTTATGTCTCGCAGTTCTGACTTGATAACACAATTGGGAGTTATTAAATCAGAATTGCAAGACATAAGCTCACAATTCTGAGATCAGTCTTTTTTCCATTTCAAAATTGGACTTTATATTTATAATCGCAATTGTGAGTTTATCACACATTTCTGAAATGACTTTTAATCTTCCAATTCTGATTTTATTTCTTGCAAATGTGAGTTTATATCATGAAATAATGAGGGGGAAAAAAGTCAGAACTGAGTTTATATCTCAAAATTCTGACTTTATAACTCAAAACTGCAAGTTTTATCACGTAAACTCGCAATTCTGAGACATTTCACAATTCTGACTTGATAACGCAATTGGGAGTTAAGTCAGAATTTTAAGACATAAACTCAAAATTTTGATTTTTTTTCTCCAAATTGCGTCGTATAGTATAAACTCACAATTGTGAGAAATAAAGTCAGAATTGTGAGATGTAAACCCGATATTCTAAGATCAGTCTTTTTCAGCCTCAAAACTGGACTTTATAACTTGCAATTGCAAGTTTATCTCACATTTCTAAGAAAAAAGTCAAATTTGCAAAATTCTGACTTTATATCTTGCATTTGCAATAAACCCACAATTCTGACTTTTTCTCAAAATTACATATAAACTCACAATTGCAAGAAAAAAAGTCAGAATTGTGAGATATCAACGCGCAATTCTGAGATCAGTCTTTTCCGTCTCAAAATTGAACTTTATAATTCACAAATGCAAGTTTATCACACTCCAATAAGAATTGCGAGTTTTTAGCCTTGCAATTCTGACCTTATTTCTTGCAAATGTGAGTTTACAGCATGCAATTCTGAGAAAAAAGTAAGATCTGTGAGTTTATATCTTGCAATTCTGACTTTACAACTCACAATTGCGAGTTTACATCACGCAATTCTAAGAAAAAAAAGTCAGAGTTGCGAGTTTATATATTTTGTTCATTGAGGTTATATCTGAGAAAACCACATTTTGGTCACATACCTTCTGACTTAATTTGTCAAGCATTTTTATTTGTGTCACATTTATAAGATATTTATAGTCACAGTTTGGAGACCTGCCATGAATAGGATTTCCCGTCCAGATTTTAATTACATATCAATTTAATTACAAAACTCAAATCCCCAGATTTTCCCTCAAAAACAGCATACAGACAGGAAGTATAGACAAGATCTGTTCCAACTCTAAAATCACATTCCCTTCCAGTATATCTCCACTCATTAATTAATTAAAGTTGTAAAAAAAACACCCATTTAAAAACTGAATATGGTACCATATGATTACCTGGTCTAGTGGATCTTGACGACATAATACAATCTGAGTATGGATGGCCGTGTTTCAGCCACTGCAGGACAACAGAGATAATTGGGGTGTTTCTTGGGTCGGGATGGAGTGGTCGCCATTGTGTTATGTCACAATACTCTCATCACATCCCAATGGAAGTCATTAACTCCTGGAGGCCAGTGCAGGTCACGCTGGGCTTTCATAAATCACGAAAGCACCTCTGACTCAGCATTTCATTAACACACAGATTATACGTGGGGCCAAAAAATGAAGGAAAAAAATGGTGTATCAGAGCTGCTCTTATTCTGAAGATCCTGTCTAAGCGAGCTCCAGAGAATTCAAAATGTTGAAGCAGGTCTCACACTGTCTGCTGCACAGATTCCCCTAAGGCAACTTCCCCTAAAACAAATTACTGTAAAACATTTTCATTAGGTAGCTTGTTCTACTCTTGAGAGGAGGCATCAGGAGGATTACACACAAAAAATTGAAGTTATTTCAAATCACACACACATTTAAGCATTTCTGAGTGGGAATGATCAAAACAAAAGCCAGCCTTGGAGAACTGGTCTAAGCGAGTGCTCCCAGAAGATACCGGACCTTGAGCTCGCTGTCCCCTGCAGGGCACTTTCTATCTGCAAACTCCAGTGGCAGAGTGTCAGTAAAGTAATGCGAGTCAAAACAGCCCACACAGACTAACACTTTCCTATTAAACTCACCAAAGATGAAATGTTTTTTTAACACGAGAGGCTGCCGGCACTGAAATCAACAGCTCAGACCATATGCTTATGCGACTCTTCCATCCTGAAGAGGGATTTTGGAGAAAAGAAATGACGGTCTGTTGGAGAACTGGCGCATCACAATTAGACGAGGCATTCACATGTGGTTTTCAATCAATCTGTGGGTTCACTGTGCACAGACTAAGAGACTGTATTTAAAAGAATAGTTTCCCTCTAAATATTTTCTGGATTATAGCTATCATATAACCACTTTTGCCACTGTTTTTGATGATTTTGGTCATTTACAATTCTATTTTTGTTGACCATGAATTTCAGCATAAAGGCTTGTGATAACATAGTTAGTAATGACTACATTTTCATTTCTGAGTGAATTACCTAATGCTTTACACAAAGTCCTCAGTAGTGTTTGTAATGTTTGCTGACAAGCTTTGTTTTCCCATGACTAAAACTGATGTGATGAGATGACAATAAGGTCAATAAACAATAACTCTGACTATGGCTACGTCTACATTAATCCGGAATAGGGCTGGAATGATTCCTTGATTCTATTAATGATTCTCTTGATCCTATTATGCTCTTTTACAAGGTCTTGATTTTGTTTTGGGGGCATGCTTTCATGTTTGGTGGTTCGAAAAACGCATTATTTTTCACATAATTTATACTATTATTACAATACCTTTCTCCCAGCCTGGCACAAATGGCTTGATTTGCTCCGGGTTTAAAGAAGGCCCGCCTTCCGAAAAACAAAATGTGTTGCGATTGGTTAGCTGTTGCACTGCGTTGCGATTGGCAAACAGCTTAGATGGTGTTTCAGTACTGCCACGACCCTTGCCAGAGCTGCAAGTTCCGTGTACAACTGGTAGCGCAAGCTAGATTCAAATGATTATGTTTTAAATATAGATATTTTTCGTACAAAAACACTACAGGAGGTCTTTTTTGACCCCCCCGGAGCTGTGTGAGGCACTTTTTATTATGGATGGATGCACTTTATTGGACTTGTGTTGGACTGATCAAGAGAAACAGCTTGGGAGTGTCAGGATAATTTTTAATATAACTCCGATTGCATTCGTCTGAAAGAATGAAGTCATATACACCTAGGATGCGTGAAGGGTGAGTACATAATGGAGCATTCCACGTATTAAACTCATTTAAACATCATAAAACATATTGCTAAGAATTATGAAGAACGCTACGATTTAATTAAATACATGTGATGCAGGTCTAATATATGCGCTTTAATTATTCACATGCGTGTAGGTTACGTACGTGCATCTCAGAGCGGCTCTGTTCACAGTAAATGCTACACAAACTGCCATCACTTACATGTGTGGAGTGTCTCAAACTCCATCTCTGCATTTTGTTGTGAGTTTGGATTTATTATAACGTTCATCTGGGAACACAACGTACGCTATTTCATCAGATTTGTAAGGTAAATCATTTATAAACCTATGAAAACACAGGAGAACACACCATTAAGCTTCTAAATATGCTAACGCAATTTCAAACGTTTGCTTTTCAGCAAGTTTTGATGTTCACATATTCAGGAAATTAGTGGCTGTAGCATTTCTGCCATAAAGAAATGGCCTAATATTAAAGATCAAGTGGATTGGACATTTGAATTAAATGTTGAGTCAATATTAAACACAGATTAGATTGCACAGTAAAGTGTAAAAATAATTGCCATTTGTTATAATATGCAATGCACATTAGCTCTGTTGTTTGTAATACATTATGTATTTTAACAGTTTTGTTCAATAAAACCATATGATTACTTGTTTTTGATGCTTTTTATTATTACCTCATTGCTATTATATGTATATTTTAAGTCATATTAAAGGCTACTGTTCACTTAGGTCTATTTTTTTTGCTGCAAAAACACTTCTTGTAATTATTTGATGACTCGATTAATCACCAGAATAATCGACAGATTACTCGATTACCAAAATAATCGTTACTGACAGCCTTAATCCGGATACATACGAAAACTGAGTTTTCGTTTAAAACTCTCTCTGTCCAAATTAGCGGTTTCCAAAAGTCTCTCATCCACACCAAAACGTCATAAAACTTTAAATTTGCCTTACTGCGCATGTGTAAAACCTCAAAAAAAGCTCACTAAAGACGACACAGATACAACAGACATAAGTTTTCACAAAATTCTTCCGTCAGGATCATTTTATTTATGGAAATATTTCATAATTCACTGACACGTCCATGTCATGCTCACTCATGTGTGATCACCTGAGGACAGCAATTGTGAGTAAATATTGTCATCTTTTTAGGACTGTAAAATAAAGAGCGTACAAAGTAAAATAATTAGCATGTGAAAGTGAATAGCACATATATGAACATAGCTGTCTATAATATTGGTACAACGTGAGTCACATGACTAAACGTGCCATTGTTTTCAAAAGCCTCCGTTTTCACAGTCCACACTACAACGCAAATTTATTTACTTTGGAAAGCGTTTTCAAAAAGCTGTTTTCCATGACAAAAACGCCATCTCAGTGTGGACGGAAGGCCAAAACGGACCGGAAAATATGCGTTTTAAACGAAAACATATTAGTGTGGACATTGACAATAAAAGACGATACTAAATGAGATCTTGACTGTATTATTTGCGATTGGTGGTTGATGAATAAATACACTTACTCAACTACTGTTGTTTTAATTTGGAGTTACTATTAGGAATTTTACTGTTACAATATTTTACAGTTTTCATAATGTAGACAGAGAGAGTGCATATCTAAGTCTTATATTAATTTACATAATAGCCTATAACGAATCAGTACACAGGTAAAATAAACAATGTGTATGTCTACTTATTGTGCTTATTGGTGAAAGTGCAATACATGAAATGTAAAAGTGGTCTCAAATGTGACCCTGGACCACAAAACCAATCTTAAGTAGCATGGGTATATTTGTAGCAATAGCCAAAAATACACTGTATGGGTCAAATTATTGATTCTTCTTTTATACCAAAAATCATGACGAAAAGATGACAAACTAAAATTAGACTAACATGCTCAGACATTTAGCTGATTAAAACTTAACTGAACAAAAACAAGACAAGGTTGACTAAATATGATAACTAAAAAGCACATTTGACACAGCGATTACAAAGACTAATTTAAAAGACTACGACTAAATTAAAAACATCTGACAAAATTAACACAACTCCTCAGTTTCAAGCAGGGGCAAGCCCTGCAAGACTGCTTCGTCACTGTGAGGATGAACAAATTGTCAACTGACAGGAAAATGCTGATAGAAACGCACTCTGTCAGCATGCAATATTTCAGGAAGCGGAGAGCTCTCCGCTGTTTGCTTAGGCTTACCCAATCACCGACACAAGAAGATTCAGGGCTAACACGAGTTTATTTTAACGGATGTGTAAAAACAAATCTGTGTGGTTTGTCTAATAGAGCACTCAAATAAATCAATCACTCTTTCTGCACCACTGTGAATCTACAGTAGCAAATGAAATTATATTTTATCAGATTTGAAGTCAGAATTGAATGTGATGGGAAAACACACACAGGGAATCATACAGAGGGACAATAAATAGACATGTCTTTGTAATTGCACTGCAGTGCAGTTTGAGTGGTGAACAATTTACTTTTATTAACGGGTTAATTTAATGACCCACATGTTTAAATCAGTCTGACAAATTACTCACTGATTAATTTGCAGCTACAAAACACCTCAGAGTTTTTTGACGGCAATGTTGCCAAGTCCACGGTTTTCCCACGGAGTTGGGCTGCTTTAAGGGGCCATTCACACAGAACGCGTCTTTGCGTCTAAAAACGTGGGATGCAGCACTCAGGAATGGTCACGATGGTCTCGAGGCGTGCTTTTGAGACAGGAAGCAATAACAATATTCAGTGACAGAGATATTTCTGGGGTATTTTTATAAGGAACAATTTGGTGATATTCGCTTGAAGAAAGGTTACATAAATCAGGGTATTTGAAAACAGCCACTGTGAGCACGTCCTCCACCATGTTGCCGTCAAATAAAACAGTTGTCATGCCAACTTGCTACTTGCAACGCTTGCTCCGCCTCCAAGTTCTTCGGTTTGGTCCACTGCTTTGGAGCTGACATTAATGAGCGGTGCTGCGTGTAAAAGTTGAAAGTCTTTTAACTTGACACGTCGTCTTAAAAACACAGCGCCCATGTGAGAGGCCCTGCAAAAGACGCAAGATGCGAGCGTAACAGTCATGCGCGTCCGACAAGCGCGTTTACAACGAAAAACAATGGAGAAGTACCGCATTGGAATGAAAAAACGCATTCGGTGTGTATGGCCCCTAACACTGTCGCCATTGGTTGTTTTTCACGTCTGTGTGTTGAAGCAACCCGAACAACATGATATTTAGTGCCTGGAATGCAAATTTTACCAGGGGAACCCCTCCAACAAAAGTGTTGTGAAAAACTGGCAACCCTGTGTGACACAGAGAAAAAAAACCCTCCGATTTCATTCATCATACGTGACCCTGGACAACAAAACTAGTCTTAAGTAGCACGGGTATATTTGTAGCAATAGCCAAAAATACATTTGATGGGTCAAAATTATTGATTTTTCTTTTATGCCAAAAATCATTAGAACATTAAGTAAAGATCATGTTCCATGAAGATATTTAGTAGATTCCGTACCGTAAACATCTCAAAACTTCATTTTTGATTAGTAATTTGCATTGCTAAGAACTTCACTTGGACAATTTTAAAAACAATTTTCTCAATATTTTGATTTTTTTTGCACCATCAGATTCCACATTTTCAAATAGTTGTATCTTGGCCAAATATAACAACCATACATCAATGAAAAGCTTATTTTTTCAGCTTTCAGATGATGTATAAATCTCAATTTAAAAAAAAAAAAAAAACTGACTGGTTTTGTGGTCCAGGGTCACATATAACTATTCTTACTTTACTTTATAGTAACGTTGTAAATGTATAAAAGTGTAAAAGTATATTTCCACTAGGGCTGGGCAATAAATCAATAATGATAATATTGCGCAATATAAATTTCCTCGATAAACGGCAACAAGAGCTCGTTATATGTTCGATTTAATGTTTATGTGGCAAAAGCGGAACAAAAGAGCGCTAATCATTTGAAGCGTGCCACTCGGACCGTTTATCCACTTGGATCAAAGTTCAATCAGCGTCACGGTGCGAACTAAATGTGTTCACTCTGATGAGTTTCAGTCACTAAACAGTGCTGTGAGATCCAGTGTGAGGTGCCTGAATTCAGTGAAGAACACAAATGGCTCGGTTTTAAGCCAGATGAATCAGCACTAACAAACAGGAGAAACACTCTGCTCAACGAATTTATTATATTATTAATGTAGACATATATTAAATGTATTGAAGGAAGAGTAATGGAATATGATTACAGTATTTTTTGTGATTAAGCTATAGCGTTTATGCATTTATACTACATGTATTTAGACTACTGTTTTTCATACAAATACATAGGAACTATATTACACTTTTACCATGGTATTGAGGTGCTATTTTGTGGTTGTAACTGTTATTATCATGATATATGGATATTACTATGGAAGAGCAATGGTTAATAAAAAAAAATAAAAAAATAATAATTAATTTCACCATATAAAAATGAGGTTGCTACAGCTACAGATATTACTGATTTTGATAATGAACATAGATCTACATATGCATCCTAACTTAAGCCAAATGTGTATTTCTAAAAGACTATTAATATTATCAGGCAACACCTGTTTCTGGATTTAAACAATATTACTCTTTTAAACTGCAGAACTAAGAATTTTTTTTCTATTAAGATATTTATTTATTTATTTTTATTTTTTGTTAAAAACGACTGGAAAAAGCGTAAAGAATTCAAAAAACATTAAGTGCTTGTCATGTTCTAACCATAAAAATTTGTTTAAAGCCACAATTAACTGTCTGGTTTTTGTCTTTAAACTTGAAATAAATAACAATTTGCCATTTATCATGATAATTATCGATGTTGACTGATATGAAAAAAATAAATAAATAAAGTACTGTGATCATTTTTTGGCCATATCACCCAGTCCTAATTTCCACATAGCATTTGCACTAGAAAATACATTTCAAAAGTCACATTTAACCTGCAATCGCTTCAGCAGTCGGGTGTTGAGGTGAAAGAACATGAGCCTTACGTGGAAACACTGACCTAATGATTAAGGATCTAGACTGCTAACACAAAGGTAGTGGTTTAAAAACCCAAGTAGCCTGAGATCACAAACCCACTTTATCACTTTAGAGCCCTTGAGTGAGGCACTAAACCCCCAAGTTGCTCTGAGCAAACTGTCCCTGCAATCAGCACACAGTAAGCCGCTTTGGATAATAACCGTCTCTTAAATGGCAAGTAAATGGCCACGCGACCAACCGATCTACTTTAGAGGTCTGGCGCTGAAACCTAGACGCCATTGATTACAACGCTAACAAACTTTAGTCTTCAAAATGAACTATTACATATGCTTAGCAGACTGTTCTGCACTTTAAAAAGCAAACTGCTTGCCTAGCTGGAGGCTATTCCATGTTAGAGTCCTACTCCAGAGGCCGCTTATTTAAGATACGCATGCAGTCGTAGGACAGAATACTGAAGGATTGCAGCGCTCCGGGTCATCGCAGTATCAGGGACTGTTGAAGAAAACCCTCAGCACAGCTAAAGATTTCCCCTAGTGACTATGAATCATAAGCATGGGTGTGTATGAAAATGACGAGCACATTTGGAAAGCTTTCCACGACTCGCTGTCCTTTTCCTTCCTTCACTGATGTTGTGCTAATATCTAATATATGCTAAGCTGTGGCTGCCATGGCAACCCTCGGCATACCAGATTTGGATTGTGTTCAACTGAGGGCTAAAATGGCTGGACAATAATCCTCAAAACTCAAGGCAATCACAGCAGAGTCTGCAATTGTTGGTGGGGAGGTGATAGCTGAGGGATTTAGAGCAGAATTTTTTAGAGAGGACGCCAAAGCGTGCTCTCGTGAGCGCTGGCGATCATGTGACTTGCGCTCAGAGCTCAGCCGTGAGAGTGGGTGGGTGGGAGTGTACTGGCACTGTAACGCATTTTATTGGCTGTCACGGCTTTACTACTCAGCATCGTGGATTTTTATACAGGCTCAGCAGCATGTCATCTGACTGAAATTTGGGGTTAGGGATATATTTATGAGAGGGATGACGTTATTCCTAAGTGATTAATGACCTCAAGTTGGGTATTTACTCATGCTAGCAAGCGTGCAACGAGTTGGATATATATGAATGCATCTCTCTGAGAACCTTTAGCCTACATTGTTTCCACTGCATCTGCCTGTACCTCCTAGCGCTTACACTTCTGACATTTCTCCTCGAGCCCCTGGAGAGGAATAGGATGTACGTGCCCAAGCCTTCGCTGCGCACACACGCTGCACACAGAAATAACCTCTACAGTTATGAATGAAACAGCAGGGAAGCAGAGGGCATGCTGAGGCAGGGACACACACACTCACACAGGAGCAAAGAACGCGACACACACGTAGAAACAAACAGGTATCTTAAATGAGTAAAAATAACCCGGGTGAGTTAGAAGACCCTGGGGGGGTCCGATGAGGAAGGACGGTGAGTCTTACCTGTCACAGATGTCATGACTTCCTGTGGCTCCGAGCAGTCCGAGAGCTGCACTTCCCACCACTGCAGCAGCCCCACTGCCAGCCTCCATGATACTGAATCACTGCAGGAGCAGCCTGCCAGAGAGAGAGAGAGAGAGAGAGAGAGGCAGGGAGGGAGAGAGAGAATGAGAGCAAGGGAGAGAGAACAAAAAAAAAAGACGTAGAGTCAGTACAGAGTTAGAAATGAGAGGCAAAACAAGATGGACAGAGCGAATGTGAGAGTAAAACAAGCAGAGGAGGGAAAATGACTCTGTGAGTCATGATGTGGAAACCTGGGCAAAACTCTAATCTTCATATTCTTTTAGAATGATGCTTAGACTTCAGGAAAACTTATTCATCAGCTTTCAAATGGTGACACTGCATGAATTCATCTTGATCTGAAAATACAGTTTTTGAAAAGCTAAGCAGATTAAGCAGGTTGTTATTTGGTATTTGGTGAGATCATCACATCAGCTGATACCCGTACCTGTATGCCGAGTAATAGTGTTAGTTCCAAACGTTTTAGAACATTTTTTTTAACATATACAGTGGCAAGCGGAAGTTTGGCTACCCCTTGCACAATCTGTGAAAATGTGAACAATTTTAACAAAATAACAGAGATTAAATAAAATGCATGTTGTTTTTTATTTAGTACTGTCCTGAGTAAGAAATTTTACATAAAAGATGCTACATATAACATCTAGTCTATTGGACTATTGGACATATAGTCCACAAGACAAAAAATAGCTGAAATTATTAAAAGAACCCCCTTGCAAAAGTTTGGGAACCCTTGGTTCTTAATACTGTGTGTGGTTACCTGGATGATCTACAACTGTTTTTTTTGCTTTGTGATGGTTGTTTATGAGTCACTTGTTTGTTTTGAACAGTTAAACTGAGCACTGTTCTTCAGAAAAGTCCCCCAGGTCCTGCAGATTCGTCAGTTTTCCAGCATCATTTGCATATTTGAACCCTTTCCAGCAGTGACTGTATGATTTTGAGATCCATCTTTTCACACTGAGAACAATTGAGGGACTCAAACACAACTATTAAAA
>JAHKKF010491456.1:0-20808 GCA_019740295.1 Labeo calbasu
AAATTTTGTCATTTTTAAAGAGAGTCCCAAACAGTAAATACTGTTTTGTAGCTCTTTAATGTGTCGTGACAGATCGCTGTAGCACCTCAGTTGAATGTGAACCCATCATCTCTTCCACTCTACTATAGTATGAAATAAACATGAATGAACATCAAAATGTATGTTGTTTCAATTGCGGAAGGACGTCAATACACTTTTTTTCCAATTTCAAGTCCACCAAGTACACCAACTGTAATCTACTCTTCTGTATGGTTTGTTTGTCGAACAAAAATGGCAGATTCGGAATCCTGATTGGTCAGATCGCCCATCAATCAAACTCCCTGCGAAGGGTCAATTATGAGAAACAAATTTGCAAATGTGGGACCTTGCGGGACGAAACAGTAGTAGTTCTTAACCAGAGATGAACCAACCTCCTCCCATCTCTACACAAATCTTTCTGAGCTAGGGCTGCACAGATTTAAAAAAATGTAGTCGTTCATTGTAAGCATTAGTCGACTATTAGTCGCACATTTATTAATAAACCATAGAAATCATCATAATGAGCCTTGAAGTGCCTGCATAGCCTAAGCACACGCAAAAAAAGCTTGCCATAATGCACCGGCAGAAGTAATGATTATGAGTGTGTCGGAAAAACAGCCAGTCGACATTAACGTTTTAATAATTTATTGATAAATTTCTTTGTTTTCAATTTAAGAGATGTAGTCGGGGGACACTAACTGGTCATTTCCACAGTAACGTTAGTAATGCGCCTGTTTGCATGTTTCATACGGATTACATAATATGAGAATATTTGTTTTCTATTTAAATTGGTTAATTTAAAAGTAGACAGTTCACTCTCTATACATATATTTTTCATGTTTGAAAGGCAAGTATACACAGAGTTTTGAAGTTTCACGCTTATGTTCACAGAGACGGCAGAAAGCGCATCCTGTTTGCTTTCATTATTTTACAAAGGCGCAACGTTTCGTTGTTAGTCTGAGTGCACAAAAATAAACAGAGTCTGAATTGAAAGATGTATTACTTTTATCTGCATGACTAAAACTGACAGTATTTTAAGAGGAAGTGACCGCACGGCACCTCCATCTGCCATGCAGTGAGTGCGCCACTGTTCAGCTTCCACGCTCTGCACTTACATAGCGTACATTTTACTTAGTTAACATTAGATTGAGCGGCCATGTAAAGTTGCTACTACTTACATATTTTAGATGAAAAGTCTAATTGAGGTCGACGAATAATAGGCGAGCATTTGGATGTCCTTGGATGCAGTTAACGATCTGTCCATCCACTTCCTGTGGATTTTTTCTTCTACGATTAAGCGACTAATAACATTTTGGTCGACCAAGCCTCTTCTCGTCGACTAACGGTTAGTCGGCTATTAGGGGGCAGCCCTCCAAGTCTCTCTCTAATACACAAAGCCATTTTTAAAGTTAACAGCACAGTGTAACAAGAATAGCATTTAACCCCAGTGACTACCAATTGGCACCATAAAACAGACCTGCTGAGTAATGGAAGGAGAAAGAAAAAGCTACAAGAGGGTCAAAGACAGGTTAAAATCATATGCCAAAAAGCTGAGAGCGTCTGAACTGTGGTTTTACAAAGGCTAAATTGTGCCCTCCTTCTAAATCATTTGACAGCTGGTATGCTTTATAAAACTCTGTTGCCAGTCTCTTCAGTGCTTAGCCAAACGAGAGACGCGCAGTCATCTGGCAGAGCCAAACAAAACACACCAGTGATTTGAAACATCTATGAAATATGAATAAGTGCGGCTTTTAGCTGCCAGACACGGGCTTATTAAAAGTCTCTTGACCATGCAGCCTTCAAATGAGCGTGAGGCCGAACAGACCAGTTTCAGCTGGTGCAAAACATGGTGTGAAAACTCGACTGGGTCCGGTCCAAATCTGGTTCAGTTTCGTTATTCACAACAGCCATTCTGTTGATCATCACAGTCTCACTTCACTATAAGTGACAGTGAAAGTAGGTCACGACAGTGAAGAGACGAAAGCCACTGGAGCTTGATGACCTTGACTGTACAATTACCGAGTTCAATTAATACCCTGGTACACAATAGCATAAAACCGAGCCAAAGAGCATTAAATTAATTTGTCATACGAGTGAGCCGATACATGGTGATTCCCTTGATATGTCCTCGCTAATCTGTTTGTGCTCAAAACAACATCAGCCAACAGTCAGGTTGCCATGGAGACAGGTTTTTTTTTTTTTTTTATCAGCACCACTGAATGCAAGTATGTCAGTGCTAGTGAAATAATCATGAATTGAAACTAATTCAGTATTGAACAAAGGATGGGGAAAGAATTGTATGTATGCTGATCTTCAGATCTTCAGCTTAATACGGTCATCTATTATTACACGGCTCTCTGGAATTCTTCATTCTGATAGGTCAGTCAGAGGACTTTTGCAATCAAATGTCACTGCTCATTTCTGCAAACTAATGTAAAGTCAGATGATCTGTGAGGTGCTTTATGTTGGGGTGTATTTTGCAGTAATGCATAACTGAGTACATTAAACCATTACAAAATGCCATGGCTGAACATTTGAATTAAGAACCATTATGTGGTATATTAATATGACTACCGAGCAAATAAGTATTTGGGAATGAAATTTTGACTATGATATAATCTTCCTGGCACACAATGTTCAAAAGTTTGGGGTCAGCAAATAATTTTTTAAAGAAATATTTTATTTAGCATTTCATTTTATTAATGCATCAAACTGAATGTTTCATAAATGAATATTGTTCTTTTGAAGTTTCTGAACATCAAAGTGAATAACAGTTTCCACAAAAATATTAACCAGTACCAATTGTTTGCAACATTAATAATGTGAAATGTTTCTTGAGCATCAAACCAGCATATTAGAATGATTTCTGAAGAATCATGTAACACTAAAGAATGGAGTAATGGCTGCTGACAAATTCAGCTTTACCTTCACAGGAACAAATTAAATTTTTAAATAAATTCAAATAGAAAGTTATTTAAATTGTAGCAGGACTGTAAAATTGATTAACCGCTAGTTTTATTTTGGATGCGATTAATCACGATTAATCAATTAGCCATAAACTGTAGTAGTATTTCATAAAATTACTGCATTTTTGCAAAAACATTTAAAAAAAATATTTGGATGCAATTAATCGCAATTAATCGATTTGACAGCCCTAAACTGTAGTAATATTTCACAATATTACTGTATTTTTGATCAAATAAATGCAGCCTAGGTGAGTGTAAGACATTTTAAAAACTTTTGGATGCGATTAATCGATTTGACAGCCCTAAATTTTAGCAATATTTCACAATATTACTGTATTTTTGATCAAATTGTTGAGCATAAGAGACTTCAAAAACATTTGGATGTGATTAGTCGCGATTAATCGATTTGACAGCCTTAAAATGTGGTAATATTTTACAATATTACTGTATTTTTAATTAAATGCAGCTTTGGTGAGCATAAGAGACTTCAGAACCATTTGGATGTGATTAATCATGATTAATCAATTTGATAGGCCTAAATTGTACTAATATTTCACAATATTACTGTATTTTTAGTAAAATAAATGCAGCCTTGGTGAGCATAAGAGACTTCAAAATCATTTAGATGCGATTAATCACAATTAATCGGTTTGACGAACCTAATTGTAGTAATATTTCACAGTATTACTGTATTTTTGATCAAATAAATGCAGTCTTGGTGAGCTTAAGACACTTTAAAAAAACTTTTGGATGCGATTAATTGATTTGACAAACCTAACTGTAGTAATATTTCACAACATTACTTCTTTTTTTTTTAATCAAATAAATACAGCCTTGTTGAGCATAAGAGACTTCAAAAACATTTGGATGCGATTAATCACGATTAATCGATTTGACAGCCCTAAAATGTAGCAATATTTCACAATATTACTGTATTTTTGATCAACTAAATGCAGCCTTGGTGAGCATAAGAGACTTCAAAAACATTTAGATGTGATTAATCACAATGAATCGATTTGACAGGCCTAAATTGTACTAATATTTCACAATATTACTGTATTTTTGATCAAATAAATACAGCCTTGTTGAGCATAAGAGACTTCAAAAACATTTGGATGTGATTAGTCGCGATTAATTGATTTGACAGCCTTAAAATGTGGTAATATTTTACAATATTACTGTATTTTTAATAAATTAAATGCAGCTTTGGTAAGCATAAAAGACTTCAAAACCATTTGGATGTGATTAATCATGATTCATCAATTTGACAAACCTAATCTTAACAATATTTCACAATATTATTGTATTTCTGATCAAATAAATGCAGCCTTGGTGAGCGTAAGACACTTAAAAAAACTTTTAGATGCGATTTATTGATTTGACAGCCCTAAAATGTAGCAATATTTCACAATATTACTGTATTTTTGATTAACTAAATGCAGCCTTGGTGAGCATAAGAGACTTCAAAACCCTTTAGATGCGATTAAATCACAATGAATCGATTTGACAGGCCTAAATTGTACTAATATTTCACAATATTACTGTATTTTTAGTAAAATAAATGCAGCCTTGGTGAGCATAAGAGACTTCAAAAACATTTAGATGCGATTAATCCTGATTAATCGGTTTGACGAACCTAATTGTAGTAATATTTCACAATATTACTGTATTTTTGATCAAATAAATGAGGCCTTGGTGAGCGTAAGACACTTTAAAAAACTTTTGGATGCGATTAATTGATTTGACAGCCCTAAATTGTAGCAATATTTCACAATATTACTGTATTTTTGATCAACTAAATGCAGCCTTGGTGAGCATAAGAAACTTCAAAAACATTCAGATGCGATTCATCACGATAAACCGGTTTGACGAACCTAACTGTAGTAATATTTCACAGTATTACTGTATTTTTGATCCAAAAAAATGCAGCCTTGGCGAGCTTAAGACACTTTAAAAAACTTTTGGATGCGATTAATTGATTTGACAGCCCTAAACTGTAGCAATATTTCACAATATTACTTTTTATTAATCAAATAAATACAGCCTTGTTGAGCATAAGAAACTTCAAAAATATTTGGATGCGATTAATCACGATTAATCGATTTGACAGCCCTAAACTGTAGCAATATTTCACAATATTACTGTATTTTTGATCAACTAAATGCAGCCTTGGTGAGCATAAGAGACTTCAAAAACATTTAGATTTGATTAATCACAATGAATCGATTTGACAGGCCTAAATTGTACTAATATTTCACAATATTACTGTACTTTTAATAAAATAAATGCAGACTTGGTAAGCACAAGAGAACATTTTTTTAAAAATCCGACCCCAAGCTTTTGATTAGTGTATAATGGTAGTGTATTTTTATTTTTTTTTTCTGCATAATATTTTTGATTTATTACTTTAACAGACACCCCAGCTTCCAGTTCTCCATTATAGGTTTCCTGTTTACCATAAACATAAATCTGAAGCCCCTCAAGGTCATTGTTGCTAGTCAGTGAATGAATCTGCTTTTTGTAGGATAATGACAAGATCTACATTATCCTTCTGCAGGCATCTCACAAGAGCCTGCCATTCTCACAGACAGGCAATAATGGCTGACAGTCTACGGCAGCAAAGAAGCGAGCACCCACAAAAAATGAACAGAATTATCTTTCAGAAACGACAGTTGTGATATTGTATATCGGACAGCAAGCAGTGGAGCTTTAATTTTCACAGCTTGAGGCTGTGCTATTTGCTCTCTTTACTACTGGCTTTGTAAACGTAGGGTGTGGGAGGGAGTCGCTGAATTTGTGCGAGACTACAAGCACTTGGCTCCTTACCATTGCGCTGATGGTTTCCTCCCAGTCAGGTCGCTCTCGGGGGTGGATGCTCCTGGCAAGCTCTGGCACGATATCGTCTTCTTCCGGGTGCCGTCCAGGCCTCAGGCCCCTGAGGGGAGAGGGGAGGGGATGGGAGATATAGAGAGAGAGAGAAATGAGGCAGGGTCAGTTGATAGACTGTGAACTAAACGGATATAGCCTGCTTTGCGGCTGCCTTTGAGAATTACGACAGCGGAGCTGAGTGGAATATCAGACAGGCAGTGTGACAGCAAAAATGACACGTCCTCAATGTAAGGCAGTGAATTAGAACATCCCATCCTTCACAGAGGTGTTAATGGCAGCATCATTTCAATTAGGCAAGATGTCGAAACTAATCACAGTGACACGAAAGGGAAAAATTATTATCCAGCATGCACAGCAGGGAATCAAAACGAGATCCCCACAACAGCATGTAGGGCTATCTGCCAATTTAAGGGGGGGAATCTGCAGGTTTCTTTGGAAAAGCCTGCAGTCTAGCTAATCATAATCATATGGTCTTTAATGGGTGATATGAAAGAAAGCGAAGATACTATTTCCTTCCAACCCTGCTGAATGAGAGGTTGGGAGAGAAAAAGTGGCAGTCTGGCTCGTCTCACATGGGCAAAATGACAAACCACCACTGATCAGAGATGAAAAGCGCAGTGCGGTCAGTGGTACCGGGATGTTCTGACAGGACAGAAAATTGTTTCCATAAAAAGGCATGGAATGAATTACATAAAAGTTACACTATATGGCTTAAACCAAACTGGATGACCTAGAAAATGGCTTTGAATGTTTATATATTTGCTTTGAGCAGACACTCTCACTTTGGAGTACAATATGTGACCCTACACTAAGTGTGAGAGCATGTCTGTATTTTACTTTAACTATATGTTGGCTTTCTGAAATAAATGAGAACTTGACACTACCACACAAATCTGAGCTAAATTAATGACACGGTTTGCATCCTTGTAAGACCTTTAATTAAACTGATGATTTACGGAGCACAGTAAAAATGGTTCTCGCCATAAGGAATGTGCCAGGGAAGGCTCTTTTAAGATGATTTGATGAGCAGGAGTGATTTACAGACATGAGTGCTATCTAAAATTATTCTTGTTTATCTGACATTCTGACAAAATGCTCTTGAAGACGACCAGAAATGAACAGCGAAGAACAGTCCTTGCAAAAGGACATTAGACTACGAAAAAAAGCCAACTTTTTTAAACTGCATTTTAAAATGCAGTTTAAATGCGGCTTCAAACGGTCCCAAATGCAGATGTAAACGATCCCAGCTGAGGAAGAAGGGTAGCGAAACGATCAGTTCTTTTCATTTTAAAAAATACTATTTAAATACTTTTTAATCTCAGACGCTCATCTTGTCTTGGGCTGCCTGAACTGTGTGGGTTCTGGTTCAAGACAGTTAGGGTATGTCGAAAAACTCCCATCATATTTTCTCCCTCAACTTCAAAAATGATTTCAAAATCATCCTACATTGCTGCACAAGTACCGACCCAGTCTTTGCAAAAAGTGAGCATGCAAAGAAGATCAAACACCCTTAATAAAATGGTAAAACCGCGATATAGGAAGATTTTGAAGTTGAGGGAGAACATGAGATGGGAGTTTTTCGACATAACTGTCACGAACCAGAAAAAAAAACTGAGGTCGGAAAGAGTAAGGCAAGACGAGCATTTGAAATTAAAAAGTATATAAATTGTATTATTTTTATGAAAATAACCAATCATTTCGCTAGATAAGACCCTTCTTCCTCAGTTGGGGTCATTTGTAACCACATCTGGGATCTTTTGAAGCCGCATTTAAACTGCATTTTGGAAGTTCAAACTTGGGGCACCATATCAGTCCATTATATGGAGAAAAATGCTTAAATGGTTTCCTCAAAAAACAATTTCTTTACATCTTGGATGACAAGAGGGTGAGTACATTAACTGTAAATTGTTGTTCTGGAAGTGGACTTCTTCTTTAATTACTCATCCGCATGTCATTCCAAACCTGCAAGACTTTTGTTCATCTAAAGAACACAATTTAAGATATTTTTGATGAAATCCGAGAGCTTTTTGACCCATTAAATTACGGCTGAACCATTGATATCACAAGGACTATTTCAACGACGTCTGGGGCTTGACCGTATCAGTTGCAGAGCTGTTTAAGCAGGGTCAGAAAGCTTTTGGAATTCATCCAAAATATCTTAATTTGTGTTCAGATGATGAACGAAGGTCTTACGGGTTCGGAACGGCATTAGAGTAAGTAATTAATGACAATTTTTGGGTTAACTATACCTTTAAGACAAAATCAATTAACTTGAAAAGCAAAACTGACAAGACTAATATTCTACACACAGAATATTTATTCAATTTTACTTCAAATATTTTTTCTTAAGCATAAACTGCAAGAAATAATTGCCTATTGGGTGAGAAACTTAATTCAAGACACATCCTCTGAAAACAAGTGTTAATACTGTACACAACTTCACTGTGCAAATCGATCCTGCTTGGAGGCTGTTTAAATACAGTATTGTTACTGACAATAAAGATCAAGTGATTCTGTGCAGTGTATGCTTCAAAACGATTCACCCAAGTCTCTATAGTACATGTATATCTCCTCCCACTCTTGCTGTCAGTTTCAGGCTCACATGAACACAGATCCAACATTTCGAAGCGGAATAGAAACGGATGGGTTATCCATACGACGGTGACCTCAAACTGTCACCTCCTCCATGCAGTTCTGACACAGCAGAGTTTGAATTTATAATTACCAGGATAGAGGATGTCCAGAAAGCAACAGCGTGCTGCATTATGACACTGTGCCAGGACTCTTCGCTGATCCAGGTGCAACCAACTGCAGTGCTTAATCAATAACACAATTAATCACATTTACTTGAACTACAACGAGCAGCAGCCATGGGCCTGTGTGTATTTTGGTTAGTGAATCATTTATGGAACAAGAGCGCTCAATGAGGCATGGTGCGATGGAGCAGGAGATTCCATCACGTACATGAAGATAAGCAGGGTTTTCCGGGGTGAGGTTAGCGAGATATGCTATAACGCTAATGACAGTCCCACACGGAATCTGCACCCGCAGAATTTCGCAGTAAGCTCTGAAGATTTCCGCAGAATTGGACCTCCCGCCATTCAGAAAATTACTACAAATCCACCACCCACTGCATGCTTATTAAATTGTATAATATTTTAGCTAATCTGATTATGCTTTTAGCTCCAGATACGAGCATTGTGCTGTCAGGTACTGACAATTTGACACATTACACCATGACTAGAAGCTCTAGGAAAAAAAATAATGACTTCAGCTGACTAATTACAGATATGCGCTATAAAGAGGGTTGTTTAAAACCGCTTAATATCAATTAGTAATAGCCACCTATTTGACCTCACATGCTTAATAACCAATATTTTTTTTTATTTATTTATTGTTTTTTTCCATTTTTAACAGCATTAGTATAAACAAAATGAGTCGGTGGATTCAGTAATGGTTCTGAACCATTCACATTCAATCTGATTCAAACACCTAACTCATATGCGAGGTATCAATGAATCTTTTTCTCACTCCAGATCCTATGGAAGCACGTTTCTGCCACTAAATAAAAAAGAAATTACATTTTAATTGTGACTTTTTATCTTACAATACAAACATGCAATTTTGAGTTCTAAAGTCAAAATTGCGAGACATAAACTTGCAATTCTGAGAAATAAAGTGGCAATTTTTACTTTATTTCTCAAAATTGCAAGTTTATGTCTCGCAATTCTGACTTGATAATACGTAATTTAGAGTTTAGTCAGAATTGCGAAATTTAAACTCACAATTCCAACTTTTTTCTCAGAATTGCGTGATATAAACTTACAACTGAGAGAAATAAAGTCAGAATTGTGAGATATAAACTTGCAATTCTGAGATCAGTCTTTGTTCCACCTCATAATTGGACTTTATAACTCACAACTGCAAGTTTATCACACAATTTTGAGAGAAAAAAAATTCTGACTTTATTTCTTGTAAATGTGAGTTCATATTACGCTAAGGGGGAAAACAGTCCGAACTGAGTTTATATCACAAACTGAGAAATAAAGTGGCAATTTTGATTTTATTTCTCAGAATTACAACTTTATTTCTCAGAATTGCTAGTTTATGTCTCGCAGTTCTGACTTGATAACACAATTGGGAGTTATTAAATCAGAATTGCAAGACATAAGCTCACAATTCTGAGATCAGTCTTTTTTCCATTTCAAAATTGGACTTTATATTTATAATCGCAATTGTGAGTTTATCACACATTTCTGAAATGACTTTTAATCTTCCAATTCTGATTTTATTTCTTGCAAATGTGAGTTTATATCATGAAATAATGAGGGGGAAAAAAGTCAGAACTGAGTTTATATCTCAAAATTCTGACTTTATAACTCAAAACTGCAAGTTTTATCACGTAAACTCGCAATTCTGAGACATTTCACAATTCTGACTTGATAACGCAATTGGGAGTTAAGTCAGAATTTTAAGACATAAACTCAAAATTTTGATTTTTTTTCTCCAAATTGCGTCGTATAGTATAAACTCACAATTGTGAGAAATAAAGTCAGAATTGTGAGATGTAAACCCGATATTCTAAGATCAGTCTTTTTCAGCCTCAAAACTGGACTTTATAACTTGCAATTGCAAGTTTATCTCACATTTCTAAGAAAAAAGTCAAATTTGCAAAATTCTGACTTTATATCTTGCATTTGCAATAAACCCACAATTCTGACTTTTTCTCAAAATTACATATAAACTCACAATTGCAAGAAAAAAAGTCAGAATTGTGAGATATCAACGCGCAATTCTGAGATCAGTCTTTTCCGTCTCAAAATTGAACTTTATAATTCACAAATGCAAGTTTATCACACTCCAATAAGAATTGCGAGTTTTTAGCCTTGCAATTCTGACCTTATTTCTTGCAAATGTGAGTTTACAGCATGCAATTCTGAGAAAAAAGTAAGATCTGTGAGTTTATATCTTGCAATTCTGACTTTACAACTCACAATTGCGAGTTTACATCACGCAATTCTAAGAAAAAAAAGTCAGAGTTGCGAGTTTATATATTTTGTTCATTGAGGTTATATCTGAGAAAACCACATTTTGGTCACATACCTTCTGACTTAATTTGTCAAGCATTTTTATTTGTGTCACATTTATAAGATATTTATAGTCACAGTTTGGAGACCTGCCATGAATAGGATTTCCCGTCCAGATTTTAATTACATATCAATTTAATTACAAAACTCAAATCCCCAGATTTTCCCTCAAAAACAGCATACAGACAGGAAGTATAGACAAGATCTGTTCCAACTCTAAAATCACATTCCCTTCCAGTATATCTCCACTCATTAATTAATTAAAGTTGTAAAAAAAACACCCATTTAAAAACTGAATATGGTACCATATGATTACCTGGTCTAGTGGATCTTGACGACATAATACAATCTGAGTATGGATGGCCGTGTTTCAGCCACTGCAGGACAACAGAGATAATTGGGGTGTTTCTTGGGTCGGGATGGAGTGGTCGCCATTGTGTTATGTCACAATACTCTCATCACATCCCAATGGAAGTCATTAACTCCTGGAGGCCAGTGCAGGTCACGCTGGGCTTTCATAAATCACGAAAGCACCTCTGACTCAGCATTTCATTAACACACAGATTATACGTGGGGCCAAAAAATGAAGGAAAAAAATGGTGTATCAGAGCTGCTCTTATTCTGAAGATCCTGTCTAAGCGAGCTCCAGAGAATTCAAAATGTTGAAGCAGGTCTCACACTGTCTGCTGCACAGATTCCCCTAAGGCAACTTCCCCTAAAACAAATTACTGTAAAACATTTTCATTAGGTAGCTTGTTCTACTCTTGAGAGGAGGCATCAGGAGGATTACACACAAAAAATTGAAGTTATTTCAAATCACACACACATTTAAGCATTTCTGAGTGGGAATGATCAAAACAAAAGCCAGCCTTGGAGAACTGGTCTAAGCGAGTGCTCCCAGAAGATACCGGACCTTGAGCTCGCTGTCCCCTGCAGGGCACTTTCTATCTGCAAACTCCAGTGGCAGAGTGTCAGTAAAGTAATGCGAGTCAAAACAGCCCACACAGACTAACACTTTCCTATTAAACTCACCAAAGATGAAATGTTTTTTTAACACGAGAGGCTGCCGGCACTGAAATCAACAGCTCAGACCATATGCTTATGCGACTCTTCCATCCTGAAGAGGGATTTTGGAGAAAAGAAATGACGGTCTGTTGGAGAACTGGCGCATCACAATTAGACGAGGCATTCACATGTGGTTTTCAATCAATCTGTGGGTTCACTGTGCACAGACTAAGAGACTGTATTTAAAAGAATAGTTTCCCTCTAAATATTTTCTGGATTATAGCTATCATATAACCACTTTTGCCACTGTTTTTGATGATTTTGGTCATTTACAATTCTATTTTTGTTGACCATGAATTTCAGCATAAAGGCTTGTGATAACATAGTTAGTAATGACTACATTTTCATTTCTGAGTGAATTACCTAATGCTTTACACAAAGTCCTCAGTAGTGTTTGTAATGTTTGCTGACAAGCTTTGTTTTCCCATGACTAAAACTGATGTGATGAGATGACAATAAGGTCAATAAACAATAACTCTGACTATGGCTACGTCTACATTAATCCGGAATAGGGCTGGAATGATTCCTTGATTCTATTAATGATTCTCTTGATCCTATTATGCTCTTTTACAAGGTCTTGATTTTGTTTTGGGGGCATGCTTTCATGTTTGGTGGTTCGAAAAACGCATTATTTTTCACATAATTTATACTATTATTACAATACCTTTCTCCCAGCCTGGCACAAATGGCTTGATTTGCTCCGGGTTTAAAGAAGGCCCGCCTTCCGAAAAACAAAATGTGTTGCGATTGGTTAGCTGTTGCACTGCGTTGCGATTGGCAAACAGCTTAGATGGTGTTTCAGTACTGCCACGACCCTTGCCAGAGCTGCAAGTTCCGTGTACAACTGGTAGCGCAAGCTAGATTCAAATGATTATGTTTTAAATATAGATATTTTTCGTACAAAAACACTACAGGAGGTCTTTTTTGACCCCCCCGGAGCTGTGTGAGGCACTTTTTATTATGGATGGATGCACTTTATTGGACTTGTGTTGGACTGATCAAGAGAAACAGCTTGGGAGTGTCAGGATAATTTTTAATATAACTCCGATTGCATTCGTCTGAAAGAATGAAGTCATATACACCTAGGATGCGTGAAGGGTGAGTACATAATGGAGCATTCCACGTATTAAACTCATTTAAACATCATAAAACATATTGCTAAGAATTATGAAGAACGCTACGATTTAATTAAATACATGTGATGCAGGTCTAATATATGCGCTTTAATTATTCACATGCGTGTAGGTTACGTACGTGCATCTCAGAGCGGCTCTGTTCACAGTAAATGCTACACAAACTGCCATCACTTACATGTGTGGAGTGTCTCAAACTCCATCTCTGCATTTTGTTGTGAGTTTGGATTTATTATAACGTTCATCTGGGAACACAACGTACGCTATTTCATCAGATTTGTAAGGTAAATCATTTATAAACCTATGAAAACACAGGAGAACACACCATTAAGCTTCTAAATATGCTAACGCAATTTCAAACGTTTGCTTTTCAGCAAGTTTTGATGTTCACATATTCAGGAAATTAGTGGCTGTAGCATTTCTGCCATAAAGAAATGGCCTAATATTAAAGATCAAGTGGATTGGACATTTGAATTAAATGTTGAGTCAATATTAAACACAGATTAGATTGCACAGTAAAGTGTAAAAATAATTGCCATTTGTTATAATATGCAATGCACATTAGCTCTGTTGTTTGTAATACATTATGTATTTTAACAGTTTTGTTCAATAAAACCATATGATTACTTGTTTTTGATGCTTTTTATTATTACCTCATTGCTATTATATGTATATTTTAAGTCATATTAAAGGCTACTGTTCACTTAGGTCTATTTTTTTTGCTGCAAAAACACTTCTTGTAATTATTTGATGACTCGATTAATCACCAGAATAATCGACAGATTACTCGATTACCAAAATAATCGTTACTGACAGCCTTAATCCGGATACATACGAAAACTGAGTTTTCGTTTAAAACTCTCTCTGTCCAAATTAGCGGTTTCCAAAAGTCTCTCATCCACACCAAAACGTCATAAAACTTTAAATTTGCCTTACTGCGCATGTGTAAAACCTCAAAAAAAGCTCACTAAAGACGACACAGATACAACAGACATAAGTTTTCACAAAATTCTTCCGTCAGGATCATTTTATTTATGGAAATATTTCATAATTCACTGACACGTCCATGTCATGCTCACTCATGTGTGATCACCTGAGGACAGCAATTGTGAGTAAATATTGTCATCTTTTTAGGACTGTAAAATAAAGAGCGTACAAAGTAAAATAATTAGCATGTGAAAGTGAATAGCACATATATGAACATAGCTGTCTATAATATTGGTACAACGTGAGTCACATGACTAAACGTGCCATTGTTTTCAAAAGCCTCCGTTTTCACAGTCCACACTACAACGCAAATTTATTTACTTTGGAAAGCGTTTTCAAAAAGCTGTTTTCCATGACAAAAACGCCATCTCAGTGTGGACGGAAGGCCAAAACGGACCGGAAAATATGCGTTTTAAACGAAAACATATTAGTGTGGACATTGACAATAAAAGACGATACTAAATGAGATCTTGACTGTATTATTTGCGATTGGTGGTTGATGAATAAATACACTTACTCAACTACTGTTGTTTTAATTTGGAGTTACTATTAGGAATTTTACTGTTACAATATTTTACAGTTTTCATAATGTAGACAGAGAGAGTGCATATCTAAGTCTTATATTAATTTACATAATAGCCTATAACGAATCAGTACACAGGTAAAATAAACAATGTGTATGTCTACTTATTGTGCTTATTGGTGAAAGTGCAATACATGAAATGTAAAAGTGGTCTCAAATGTGACCCTGGACCACAAAACCAATCTTAAGTAGCATGGGTATATTTGTAGCAATAGCCAAAAATACACTGTATGGGTCAAATTATTGATTCTTCTTTTATACCAAAAATCATGACGAAAAGATGACAAACTAAAATTAGACTAACATGCTCAGACATTTAGCTGATTAAAACTTAACTGAACAAAAACAAGACAAGGTTGACTAAATATGATAACTAAAAAGCACATTTGACACAGCGATTACAAAGACTAATTTAAAAGACTACGACTAAATTAAAAACATCTGACAAAATTAACACAACTCCTCAGTTTCAAGCAGGGGCAAGCCCTGCAAGACTGCTTCGTCACTGTGAGGATGAACAAATTGTCAACTGACAGGAAAATGCTGATAGAAACGCACTCTGTCAGCATGCAATATTTCAGGAAGCGGAGAGCTCTCCGCTGTTTGCTTAGGCTTACCCAATCACCGACACAAGAAGATTCAGGGCTAACACGAGTTTATTTTAACGGATGTGTAAAAACAAATCTGTGTGGTTTGTCTAATAGAGCACTCAAATAAATCAATCACTCTTTCTGCACCACTGTGAATCTACAGTAGCAAATGAAATTATATTTTATCAGATTTGAAGTCAGAATTGAATGTGATGGGAAAACACACACAGGGAATCATACAGAGGGACAATAAATAGACATGTCTTTGTAATTGCACTGCAGTGCAGTTTGAGTGGTGAACAATTTACTTTTATTAACGGGTTAATTTAATGACCCACATGTTTAAATCAGTCTGACAAATTACTCACTGATTAATTTGCAGCTACAAAACACCTCAGAGTTTTTTGACGGCAATGTTGCCAAGTCCACGGTTTTCCCACGGAGTTGGGCTGCTTTAAGGGGCCATTCACACAGAACGCGTCTTTGCGTCTAAAAACGTGGGATGCAGCACTCAGGAATGGTCACGATGGTCTCGAGGCGTGCTTTTGAGACAGGAAGCAATAACAATATTCAGTGACAGAGATATTTCTGGGGTATTTTTATAAGGAACAATTTGGTGATATTCGCTTGAAGAAAGGTTACATAAATCAGGGTATTTGAAAACAGCCACTGTGAGCACGTCCTCCACCATGTTGCCGTCAAATAAAACAGTTGTCATGCCAACTTGCTACTTGCAACGCTTGCTCCGCCTCCAAGTTCTTCGGTTTGGTCCACTGCTTTGGAGCTGACATTAATGAGCGGTGCTGCGTGTAAAAGTTGAAAGTCTTTTAACTTGACACGTCGTCTTAAAAACACAGCGCCCATGTGAGAGGCCCTGCAAAAGACGCAAGATGCGAGCGTAACAGTCATGCGCGTCCGACAAGCGCGTTTACAACGAAAAACAATGGAAAAGTACCGCATTGGAATGAAAAAACGCATTCGGTGTGTATGACCCCTAACACTGTCGCCATTGGTTGTTTTTCACGTCTGTGTGTTGAAGCAACCCGAAGAACATGATATTTAGTGCCTGGAATGCAAATTTTACCAGGGGAACCCCTCCAAAAAAAGTGTGTTTTACCCCCCCGAACGCAGAATTTTTACTGGTGGACGACTGGGCTAGTTTTGTTGTTGAAAACTGGCAACCCTGTGTGACACAGAGAAAAAAACCCTCCGATTTCATTCATCATACGTGACCCTGGACAACAAAACCAGTCTTAAGTAGCATGGGTATATTTGTAGCAATAGCCAAAAATACATTTGATGGGTCAAAATTATTGATTTTTCTTTTGTGCCAAAAATCATTAGAACATTAAGTAAAGATCATGTTCCATGAAGATATTTAGTAGATTCCGTACCGTAAACACCTCAAAACTTCATTTTTGATTAGTAATTTGCATTGCTAAGAACTTCACTTGGACAATTTTAAAAGCAATTTTCTCAATATTTAGATTTTTTTTGCACCATCAGATTCCACATTTTTAAATAGTTGTATCTTGGCCAACTATAACAACCATACATCAATGAAAACCTTTCAAAAAAAAAAAAAGACTTATGACTGGTTTTGGGGTCCAGGGTCACATATAACTATTCTTAATTTACTTTATAGTAAGGTTGTAAATGTATAAAAGTGTAAAAGTATATTTCCACTAGGGCTGGGCAATAAATCAATAACGATAATTATTGCGCAATGTAAATTTCCTCGATAAACGATAACAAGAGTTCGCTATATGTTCGATTTAATATTTATGCGGCAAAGGCAGAACAAAAGAGCGCTAATCATTTAAAGCGTGCCACTCTTATCGTTTATCCGCTCGGATCAAAGTTCAATCGGCGGCACGGTGCGAACTAAATGTGTTCACTCTGATGAGTTTCAGTCACAAACAGTGCTGTGAGATCCAGTGTGAGGTGCTTGAATTCAGTGAAGAACACAAATGGCTCGGTTTTAAGCCAGATGAATCAGCACTAACAAATAGGAGAAACACTCTGCTCAACGATACAGTCAGAAGACTTTTCAATCTACAAATCGCCATCATTTACCATAGATTTACTGTAGTTGCACTAATTGCACAGTGGTATTGTGTCAGAAATGTGGGTATATATTTGTCGAATTTATTATATTATTAATGTAGACATACATTAAATGTATTGAAGGAGGAGTAATGGAATATAATTACAGTATTTTTTGTGATTAAGCTATAAGCTATAGCGTTTATGCATTTATACTAAATGTATTTAAACTACTGTTTTTCATACAAATACATAGGAACTATATTACATTTTTACCATGGCATTGAGGTGCTATATTTGTGGTTTTAACTGTTATTATTATGATCTATGGATAATACTATGGAAGAGCAATGGTTAATTAAAACAAACAAAAAAAAAAATTATATTAAAAAATTTATAATGAACATAAATCTTCATCTGCATCTTAGCTCAAGCCAAATGTGTATTTCTAAAAGACAAAAAAAATGTTTTACTATTAATATTATCAGGCAACACCTGATTCTTGGATTGAAACAATATTACTCTTTAAAACTGCAGAACTACGAATTTTTTTTCTATTAAGATATTTATTTATTTTTATTTTTTGTTAAAAACGACTGGAAAAAGCGTAAAGAATTCAAAAAACATTAAGTGCTTGTCATGTTCTAACCATAAAAATTTGTTTAAAGCCACAATTAACTGTCTGGTTTTTGTCTTTAAACTTGAAATAAATAACAATTTGCCATTTATCATGATAATTATCGATGTTGACTGATATGAAAAAAATAAATAAATAAAGTACTGTGATCATTTTTTGGCCATATCACCCAGTCCTAATTTCCACATAGCATTTGCACTAGAAAATACATTTCAAAAGTCACATTTAACCTGCAATCGCTTCAGCAGTCGGGTGTTGAGGTGAAAGAACATGAGCCTTACGTGGAAACACTGACCTAATGATTAAGGATCTAGACTGCTAACACAAAGGTAGTGGTTTAAAAACCCAAGTAGCCTGAGATCACAAACCCACTTTATCACTTTAGAGCCCTTGAGTGAGGCACTAAACCCCCAAGTTGCTCTGAGCAAACTGTCCCTGCAATCAGCACACAGTAAGCCGCTTTGGATAATAACCGTCTCTTAAATGGCAAGTAAATGGCCACGCGACCAACCGATCTACTTTAGAGGTCTGGCGCTGAAACCTAGACGCCATTGATTACAACGCTAACAAACTTTAGTCTTCAAAATGAACTATTACATATGCTTAGCAGACTGTTCTGCACTTTAAAAAGCAAACTGCTTGCCTAGCTGGAGGCTATTCCATGTTAGAGTCCTACTCCAGAGGCCGCTTATTTAAGATACGCATGCAGTCGTAGGACAGAATACTGAAGGATTGCAGCGCTCCGGGTCATCGCAGTATCAGGGACTGTTGAAGAAAACCCTCAGCACAGCTAAAGATTTCCCCTAGTGACTATGAATCATAAGCATGGGTGTGTATGAAAATGACGAGCACATTTGGAAAGCTTTCCACGACTCGCTGTCCTTTTCCTTCCTTCACTGATGTTGTGCTAATATCTAATATATGCTAAGCTGTGGCTGCCATGGCAACCCTCGGCATACCAGATTTGGATTGTGTTCAACTGAGGGCTAAAATGGCTGGACAATAATCCTCAAAACTCAAGGCAATCACAGCAGAGTCTGCAATTGTTGGTGGGGAGGTGATAGCTGAGGGATTTAGAGCAGAATTTTTTAGAGAGGACGCCAAAGCGTGCTCTCGTGAGCGCTGGCGATCATGTGACTTGCGCTCAGAGCTCAGCCGTGAGAGTGGGTGGGTGGGAGTGTACTGGCACTGTAACGCATTTTATTGGCTGTCACGGCTTTACTACTCAGCATCGTGGATTTTTATACAGGCTCAGCAGCATGTCATCTGACTGAAATTTGGGGTTAGGGATATATTTATGAGAGGGATGACGTTATTCCTAAGTGATTAATGACCTCAAGTTGGGTATTTACTCATGCTAGCAAGCGTGCAACGAGTTGGATATATATGAATGCATCTCTCTGAGAACCTTTAGCCTACATTGTTTCCACTGCATCTGCCTGTACCTCCTAGCGCTTACACTTCTGACATTTCTCCTCGAGCCCCTGGAGAGGAATAGGATGTACGTGCCCAAGCCTTCGCTGCGCACACACGCTGCACACAGAAATAACCTCTACAGTTATGAATGAAACAGCAGGGAAGCAGAGGGCATGCTGAGGCAGGGACACACACACTCACACAGGAGCAAAGAACGCGACACACACGTAGAAACAAACAGGTATCTTAAATGAGTAAAAATAACCCGGGTGAGTTAGAAGACCCTGGGGGGGTCCGATGAGGAAGGACGGTGAGTCTTACCTGTCACAGATGTCATGACTTCCTGTGGCTCCGAGCAGTCCGAGAGCTGCACTTCCCACCACTGCAGCAGCCCCACTGCCAGCCTCCATGATACTGAATCACTGCAGGAGCAGCCTGCCAGAGAGAGAGAGAGAGAGAGAGAGAGGCAGGGAGGGAGAGAGAGAATGAGAGCAAGGGAGAGAGAACAAAAAAAAAAGACGTAGAGTCAGTACAGAGTTAGAAATGAGAGGCAAAACAAGATGGACAGAGCGAATGTGAGAGTAAAACAAGCAGAGGAGGGAAAATGACTCTGTGAGTCATGATGTGGAAACCTGGGCAAAACTCTAATCTTCATATTCTTTTAGAATGATGCTTAGACTTCAGGAAAACTTATTCATCAGCTTTCAAATGGTGACACTGCATGAATTCATCTTGATCTGAAAATACAGTTTTTGAAAAGCTAAGCAGATTAAGCAGGTTGTTATTTGGTATTTGGTGAGATCATCACATCAGCTGATACCCGTACCTGTATGCCGAGTAATAGTGTTAGTTCCAAACGTTTTAGAACATTTTTTTTAACATATACAGTGGCAAGCGGAAGTTTGGCTACCCCTTGCACAATCTGTGAAAATGTGAACAATTTTAACAAAATAACAGAGATTAAATAAAATGCATGTTGTTTTTTATTTAGTACTGTCCTGAGTAAGAAATTTTACATAAAAGATGCTACATATAACATCTAGTCTATTGGACTATTGGACATATAGTCCACAAGACAAAAAATAGCTGAAATTATTAAAAGAACCCCCTTGCAAAAGTTTGGGAACCCTTGGTTCTTAATACTGTGTGTGGTTACCTGGATGATCTACAACTGTTTTTTTTGCTTTGTGATGGTTGTTTATGAGTCACTTGTTTGTTTTGAACAGTTAAACTGAGCACTGTTCTTCAGAAAAGTCCCCCAGGTCCTGCAGATTCGTCAGTTTTCCAGCATCATTTGCATATTTGAACCCTTTCCAGCAGTGACTGTATGATTTTGAGATCCATCTTTTCACACTGAGAACAATTGAGGGACTCAAACACAACTATTAAAA
>JAHKKF010491464.1:0-13337 GCA_019740295.1 Labeo calbasu
GCAAACACATTGATTCACTTCGGAAGGCTTTTATTAACTGTCTGGAGCCATGTGGAGTACTTTTTATGATGGATGGATGCACTTTATTGGACTTCAAAAAATCAACAGCCATTTACTGCCATTATAAAGTTTGGAAGAGCCATGATGTTTTTTAATATAACTCTAACTGTGTTTGTCTAAGAGAAAAAGTCATATACACCTACGATGGCTTAATGGTGAGTAAATCATGGGCTAATTTTAATTTTTGGGTGAACTGTCCCTTTAACTTGCATTGTTAGAATGTCCACATTTCATCCAACAGAAATGACATCATTGTAATATTTGCATACTGTGTTGAAATTGGTCTTCGTTTTTGAATTTACCTGTCTATTAAATTGTTATTGGTCTTTTATTCCTTGCATCTGTTTTACCACCCATAATCGCCTTTAGGTGGCAGAGAAGCTGTGTTATGTGTTGTTTCGCATATGCCACTAAAGTGTCATGACACATTTCAAGTGTTTTTGTGACTGATAAGGATTTTGTTCTTTGTAACTCTATCACCACTGCTATGCAGAAATAAATGTAACCATTAGATGATGTTTAGTGAGCTACATTGTTGTCTTAAATAACAACAAGCAGATGTTGAGCTGCAAGGCAAACTTTCATTTGAACTGTCTCTTAGTAGAATGAGCTTTGGAGACAACCATAATGCTTGTGTGTATGTAACATGTGTGTGTGATAGAAATATATGGAGAGAATGCATCATAGTAAATGAAACTGGCACAAATACCCAGCATCCCTGTGGATTGAGAGAAATGATAGGTGTTAGTCACTTGCATCAGCCAGGATTATTTTTATCCCAAACACACACAGTCATTTGGGAGTATCGATCCAAGATGCTTCTGCCATGGTTAAGAGGCTCTCATTTAAACTTCAAAACCAGCTGTATTAGCATGTCGAAGCACTCTCTGATGGCATCAATACTCTTCTGATGTTCGGATGAATGTGTGTGTGTGTTGGAGAGGAAGTGACTGACAGAAAACCAGAGGCTGATTGCAGTAGAGGTGATTTAGTTGTGCCATGATCAAAGAGCATCTTGAACCTCCCAATTTGCTGCAGTTTTGTTGCTTCCTTCCATCTTCAGGTCCTCCTGTATGAACCTCCAAACTAACCCCTCTTCCTCTCTAATGGCTTACAGCGAGCGCTGCTCTGATTAAAGCTGAGATTATGGGGCTGAGTGTTCTGCACTCACACTAATCCCTCCCCATGCTTTCTATGAGTGTTACTCTCACTGATATCATCATGCATGTGTAATCACACTTTCTACATCTGTGTTCACCTGCGCATACATATTTCATATTGCTGTATACTAGCAGATATGTCAATAGAACAATATCCATGTGTTGATGCATGGAAGGAAAGTTGGATAGATAAACAATGTAGGCTGTTATGGCAGTAGCGTATTCGCATAACATTAGTTACATATTCAGAGTAGCCTTTAGCATCATTTGTAGTACAAAAATAAAACAACGCCACAAAAGCCTATAGTATTACTAAAAGTGTTTAAATCACTTGTTTTTCAAAAGAAACATCATCCAACATTGACACCAGCAGGTAAAGTTACAGCGGGAGTCCGCGTCTCTCTCACCTCCCACTGAGTTTTAACAGACCACTTAAAGCGTGCGGTGAGTTTGGTGGGGGGTAATTGAGAATGAATGGGGGAAAGTCACGTGAGAGGACAGGAGCTGTGATTGGGTTATGCGATAAATCCTGCCTCTTGTGTTCGTGTGCTTTCGCAAATCAATCTGAATGAACAATATAATGCCGTTAATGGGAAGATTAATTTAGAAAAGTAAGCAAACAACTCACACACTTAGATATAACCACTTTGTTACATCAGAGTAAGACTTAAAATGGCATGAGAACATGATCTGTGGGAGTAATTAGCTTGGTGAAATTTAAAGTAAATCGTAGTGTCTGTGACCAGTATTTACCAAGCTTTGATGACTGATGATCTGAGAAATTCAAAAATAGTCAAAAATTAACTTTTAAAAACAATAGCTGAACATAAGTTCACAAATCAAATATATTGTTTACATTGTTACTGCCTAATAAATGTAAAATGCTTAAAAACACTAATTTGATGAGATTCATACTTGGCTTTTATAAATAGAATATTGATTACATTGATAAAAATATGAAATAGAATTGTTTTTCTGAACATCACTGCACACCACTGAGATTTAAAAAGAGCTATTTTCTTTTAAAATGTAATTTATTCATATGATGGCAAGGCTGAATTTTAGCAGCCATTACTCCAGTCTTCAGTGTCACATAGCCCTTCAGAAATCATTCTGATATGCTGATTTGGTGCTGTAGTACATTTTTTTCTCTTATAATCGCAGTTGAAAATGGTTGTGCTGCTTAATATTTGTGTGAAAACTGTATAACAGATCATTCTTGGATGAATAGAATATAGAAAGTAGCACAGAAAGTAATACAAATCTTTTGTAACATATACTGTTAATTTCGATCAGTTTAATAAGTTTTCTTTTAACCCCAAACGTTTGTGTATTTATTCATACATACATTATATGTGTTTAGTGGTGTGTGTATTTATAGGATGTGAGTAAGTGAGCTCATAAGCCTGCTAGCAAAATGGTTTCACTTCTTTCAGTTCAAGAGTCAATCCCCATGATACTGTGACTGGATTATTTGAATTTTGACATTATTTCTCCCTTTTTTCTTCTTCTAAAAACATTGAGATGTTATTTTAAACTCTGTATAAAGAAGGTTGCTGCTATTTATGCTTAAACAGTAGTAGATACGGTTTGCACTAAGTACTGTATAAATAGATATGGTACAAATACCATGTTGTTTACATTAGGTGCAAATAGCAGTAGACACTGTTCACACAAAGTGTAAATAGAACTGATATGCTATTTGTACTAAGGGCAGATTGTCTGAGCAGTAGTGGGTGGAGTTAGTGAAAATAGCCTCTGCCAGAAAGTCTGACTATTTGCCCTCAATGTAAACTGACTTTTTAATGTAATTATCTGTTGATATTATAGTAATTATTTTTCGTCTTGCCTTGTTGTTGTTGACAAAATCAAAGTCCTGCGACATCACAACAAAGAGGCACAGAAAACCTCAAAACTTTGAAGTGTTTGTGTGTGTATTTGAGGTGCTGCTGTGGGAAGCATTAATGAGGCTCTCAAGCACAAAACACACCCCTGCTCCTCCAGGTCTCCTCGTGTGACCCCAACCCACTCCCATCTCCACCTCAGGCGGCATGCCTGTGAGAGCGAGAGTCCCTCTGGCGTCCAGGAGCTCTGAATGGCTCTGGAGGAGATGGTGACGTCTGGACCAGGCTGACTCACGCTGAGGAGGCAGACTCTTGACTTTATATCCCCTTATCTCTCTGTTTCTCTTCCTCTCTCCATCTATTTTTACTTTTCTCTGTGTCTCTGTATCTCCTGATCTATTTCTCCTAGTGGCTTGAGTCAGAGTTCCTAGCAGGGGAGCACGCAGAACCGCAGATATGGGTTTCACAGAAAGGTGAAATTGCGTTTTCTATCAGCTTTTTTTTTTTTTTTTGCAGGGGTTTAGTGATGTTGGTACATAGCAATGAGGAATCCACAGTGGGTGATTAAAGATTGAGCTGCAACACTGAGTGATTCATACTCTGAGCAGGAGAGCTGCTCTGAATGTTCACATCAGCTCATGAGAGGTGTGGATGAATAGGTACTTGTGTGCGTGTGTGTGTTTCTGCTTTAGTGGGATGTTACTGGTGCGTGTGTTTGGTCAGTGAGTGAACTTTCCCTTCACCTGATGATTAAATATTCCCTTTGCTCATGTAGCACACACATAGAGCCAACACTTAGAACAAGACCACACTGTGTGTGTGTTCATGTGTGTGTTTGTGTTGTAGATGGCAATCTGGGTTTGGTGCGGAGGAGGTATGGGTGCAGGGGATGAGGGGGTGGAATACAGTGGAGCTCTGTACCTACCCAAACACACACACACACACACACACACACACACACACACAGAGTACATCTATACTTAGCAAAATCTGGATAGCAAAATAGATATATTACCAGTCCAAAACTTTTTGTAATTAAAATAATAATAATAATAATAATAATAATGAAAAAATAGAAAATAGTAAAGAAATAATACCAATACATTTTTACATTTTTTATGTGATATGCTGATTATTTATGGATTTTTATTGGGTTTTTTGGATATATCTTGGCCAATACTGGATATTTAGATTTGCGTGCTCCTTTTATTTTTACATGTACTGTAGATTGCTTTTGCTGTCATCTGATGCTCATTTAAAGGAGACCTATTATGGGACTTTCTACAATATGTAATATAAGTCTGCTGCTTCCTGCCCCCTTTTCCAGAACAAAACAGTGCCTTTACATAGTGTTGCCAAGTCTGCAGTTTTCCCGCGGAATTGGGCTACTTTAACACTGTTGCCGCGGGTTGTTTTTGATGTCCGCGGGTTAAAGGAGAAGTCCACTTCCAGAACAAAAAAATTACAGATAATGTACTCACCCCCTTGTCATCCAATATGTTCATGTTATTCTTTTTTCAGCCGTAAAGAAATTGTGTTTTTTGAGGAAAACATTTCAGGATTTTTCTCCATATAATGGACTGATACAGTGCCACGATTAAGAACTTACAAAATGCAGTTTAAATGTGACTTCAAACGATCCCAAATGCGGTTGTAACCGAGGAAGAAGGGTCTTTTCTTGCGAAACGATCAGTTATTTCCATTTAAAAAATACAATTTAAATACTTTTTAATTCCAAACGCTTGTCTTGTCCTGCTCTCCTTGAACTCTATGTATTACGGTTCAAGGGTAGGTTGATTATGGTTAGGGTATGTCGAAAAACTCCAAATGTATTTTCTCTCTCAACTTCAGAAATCATTTCAAAGTCATCCTACATCGCTGCAGAAATACCAACAGTCTTTGCAAAATGAACATGCAAAGAAGATCAAACAACCTTCACAAAAAAGGTAAAACAGCGATATAGGACGATTTTGAAGTTGAGGGAGAACATGAGATGGGGATTTTTCGACATACCCTAACTGTCATGAACCGGAAAAAAAACAGTTCAGGCAGAGCGAGTCAAGACGAGACATTAAAAAGTATATAAATTGTATTATTTTTATGAAAATATCCAATCGTTACGCTAGGTAAGACCCTTCTTTCTTGGCTAGGATTGTTTACAACTGCATTTGGGATCGTTTGAAGTCGCATTTAAACTGCATTTTGCATTTTTGGAACATCTTGGATGACAAGGGGTGAGTACATTATCTGTCAATTTTTGTTGTGGAAGTGGACTTCTCCTTTAAAACGACCCCAATAAATTGCCCATAAATTGCGAATTTAGCAAGGGAACCCTGACGAAAAATGTGTATTTTAACCCCCAGAATGCAAGTTTTAACAGGGGACCCCCCTCTAAACGCGATTGGGCTAGTTTTGAGTAGCAATTGGGCGGGTTGTGAAAACCTGGCAACCCTGGCTTTACAGCTCATACCTTAGATATTCTGTCAAAAACCATCTGTTTGGTTTTGATGATCATGTCTATTGTGCTTAAATCATGCTTTTTAAAGTCATATCAGTTTAAACCTCTGATATACAGTTTTCTGAGTGCACACATCCGAAGCACGCACACAGAAAGCGACTGTCACACGGGATGTGAGTACTAAACTAAGTTCTCTTTCACGTTTTATTGCGTTTAAACTGTCAAATACACACAAGTTTATTTTAAAAACACAAAGGAGTTACAAAAACAGTCGGTTATGTCTATGAAGGTAAACAGCTGGGAAAGAAATCGCACGTTTATATTAGATCTGTGTGACAGCAGAGTAATATACAGTAAATGAATCAATAAATCCACTGCTCTCTTATCTCCTCTGAGGCTGCGACTCTAAATAGTGTTCTGTGCTCGTCTGTGCAGCCAAAAACAGAACAGTTAGCATGCTTTGCTCAAACTTTTGCCATGGTGTTAGAACTGGCACACCGTTGTGGTTTGCGAAAACAAAATGACGTGCTGAATAAGGGGCGGTAAGATTCCCTTTCTACATCACGGTGGGAGTGAAATCTGACACTTGTTTTTACATGCTTGCAGAAAAAGGCTTAACAAAACAAAGTTACTGGGTTGTCCTTTTTCACATTTTCTGGGTTGGTAGATGCATTGGGGATTCAATTATAGCACTTAAACATGGAAAAAGTCAGATTTCCATATGTCACACAGTATAAAAACTAATAGCCCTGGTAAATGTAATCTTTAAATCTCAAAATAAATCTCAAAATGATCTGTTTCTCCTACTGTACTGTATAATGTTGGGATATGTATGTTATTGGTCTAAGTAGTGCACGTCACTAACATCGCCAAGGGTTGAACGATCATGTAATAGGCCTCTTTTCTGTTTGACAAATATATTCTTTCACTCTTACCCACAGACATCCCCAAACGGATGTTTTGTCAGATTTTAATAACTTCGAGGACCAGCTTTTTCCATAGAGAGCTACGTAAACCCACACACATCTCTTGGCTTTCTTGGTTGTATGCACTTTCACACAAAATGCACTGATTTTGTGCACTGCACTAAAATTTCAACTGTTCTACCTCTCTCTCTCTCTTCATCCTTCTTTTCTTCTCTCATTCTATCCATCAGTGTACTTAAATAGCATCAGAATGGCCCATTAAATGCTCTTTTAATTATTCTTTCTGCCTGTCTTTGACCTTGGCACACATTATCTCCTTCAGTAAATTGTGACGTGTGATTCACTCCAAACACAGCTGATGGAAAGATGGCGCACAGTCTCAGCTCAGTCCTCCATCATCCTGTGAAAATGCAGATGACGCAGCACAACACGGTGATAGAATCTGCACTAGTGGGTGTTGTTTGAACACACACACACGAAAACAGTGATTCCCAGATTGCCAATGTTGTCCGTCGTCGTTGACAGCGAGGACAGTGTGGAATAGCTGTAACCTCCAGAGACTCCTCCAGCCCTCCATCCTATGCTTAGGCTCTCTGTCTATCTGTGTGCTTGTCTCCTTTGTCCTTTCTCTTTAAATGTTCTCTTTAACCTGGCCAAGTGAGCCACTTTTGCTGTTTACCCCCCACTGGTTTCCCTGAAGAGGAATATCTCACAGACGGGTGCATACACACACACACACACACACAGACGGCTCCTGTACCATTTCTCATTACTGACATTGTTGCTGCAGGTTCGAAACCGTGCCAGGCATAGTTGTTGTGACCTGTACACACATACATAGTGAAAGTACCTGCAAAGTTACCTGCTGGGCAGAAGGAAGTATGTGTGATTATGAGCGGTCATTGCTCTGTGTTTGCCTTCAACCATCTATCTATCTATCTATCTATCTATCTATCTATCTATCTATCTATCTATCTATCTATCTATCTATCTATCTATCTATCTATCTATCTTTCTGTCTAAAAATGTGTCAATCCACTCTGACGGTTTTGATGATCTGTCTGCATGTAAATGTCTCTTCTCATTTAGTGTTTTATCAGTAGCGCCTCTGTCATTTAGAGTGCAATTTTGTTTCCTCTGCGGTACCACATTGTCACCCTCGCCTCTGTTTGTAAGTGCCTGTGTAATGTCTTTGTGTGTGTTTGTGTGCGTCTCTGCAATTTACACAGACACCCTGATGAATATGTAATGTGTGAAAGAGCATGTAAACACATGCTGAGAGGGTGCCTGCATGTGAAATGGACAAAAATTATTCAGGGTTATAAGGATTCACCCTCCGTGCATTTGTGTGTGCAAGTGTGTCACAAATATAGGTTCATTAAAATATTCTGAGATGCTCAGTGTTGCGGAAAATGCAAGCAGGTGGGCAGACGTGACAAGTATGTGTTGTGTTGTGTGTGTGTGTGTCAGGGTGACTTGTGTCTCCTCATCGGGCACATGTCTCATCCTGACACCTGTTTGCTCCTAAACTGTTTTGGGTTGCCACGGCTCCTCTTGGGAGTCTGCTCACTACCAAAGCAGTTAAGCACCACAGGAATGTGGAGAACTCCCTCATCTCTCAGCAGACAATTCTTTACCCCTCCTTTTTCCCTGTTATTCATTTCATTCACTTTTACTGTTTCTTTTAATGTGGAAAGTGTATGGCATAATGTGTGTGTGAGTATGTGTGTGCATAGCGGATGGCTAGAGTGTAACAACAATTACTTTTGCCCTCTGGGTCCAATTAACACCCCACAGTTTGACCCAGACTTTATCTCGTATGTATCAAAGCCAAACATGCGCGCACGCACACACACACATACAGAGTTCCAAGGTGAGATGACTCTTGCTCGCAATCTGTACTAAATTATTTAGCAGAATAAACAAGCTAACAAAGTACTGAATAAAAACTAAGATGAACAAGCTGATTTTCACAGACAATTTGACCCTGAGATATAGATAGATAGATAGATGTATTAATAGATGATTAAATAGGTGGATTGGTGGATTAATGGATGAATAGATGTATGGACAAATGACTAGAGGGACAGATGGATGGATAGATGGATTGAAAAATAAATGGATGGATAGATGGCTAAACGGATGGATGGATGGACGGGCGGATGGATAAATGAATGAATAGATGTACTGGCAAATGAGAATGGATGAGCTGTTAGGTAGATAGATGATTGATAAATGTATGAATAGATGTATTGACAGATGACTAAATAGAGAAATGGACAGATGGATGGATGGACTGTTAGATGGATGTATGAATAAATGGATCGAAAAATAAATGGATAAATAAATGATAATTAGATACATTTGGATGGACGGTTGAATAAATGGACGAATAGATGTTTTGGCAGATGACTAAATAGAGAAACAGATGGATGGAAGGACAGACGGACGGATGATGGATGGATGGATGGATGAATGACTAGATGGATGGATGGAAAAATAAATGGATAAATAGATGGTACATAGATGGATGGATGTATAAATGGATGAATAAATGTATTGGAAGATGACTTGGATGGATAAATGGATGAATGGATGGAAAAATTTTGGATGATAGATGACTAAACAGACATTAGGATGGATGGGTGGATGAAAAAATAAATGGATGGATAGATGACTAAATGGTTGACGGATGGATGGATGGACTATTAGGTAGATGGATTGATGGATGAATGGAAAAAAATAAATGAATAAATAGATGATAAATAGATACATGATGGATGGATGGAAAAATAAATGGCTAAGTAGATGACTAAATAGACATTTGGATGGATGGATGGATGAATGACTACATGGATGGATGGATGGATGGATGGATGGATGGATGGATGGATGGATGACTGGATAGATAGATGGATGAATGACTGGATGGATGGATGGATGGAAGGATGGATAGATTTGGATGCATGCATGGATGGTTGTATGGAAGGATGAATGAATAGAATTGACAAATGACTAGATAGAAGGATGGATGGATGGATGGATGGATAGATAGATTGAAAAATAAATGGATAGATAGATGACTAAACAGACATTTGCATAGATGGATGGATGGATGAATAGATGAACAGATGTATTGATAGATGACTAAACAGATGGATGGATGGATGGATATATAATTGGATGAATAGGTGTTTTGATAGATGCCTAAAAAAAGGTGGATAGATTGGTATATGGATTGATAGACAGATGGATAGATGGGTTGAAAGATGGTTAAACAGCCAGATGGATGGATGGATGGATGGATGGATGGGCGGGCAGATGGATGTGCGAGTAGATGGATGACAGATAGATGGATGAAGAGATGAAGTTGTACTGAAGTGAAGAGAGAGTTGCCCCTATTCAGCCCGTCAGCTGGTGAGCTTAGCACAGTACAAGCTGGGTTTATACCCAGTAACCTCTTCAGAACCTTCACACACACACAGGGGTGTTTTTAGTGATGCATGTTTGTACAGTCAAGTCATTTTTTCAGAATGAACTCCCGGTTTACCACTCACAATCACACCTCTGTAGCTGAGTGAGTTCTGTGTAAATGTGTGCAGTTGTGCTATTCATTCTCTCTTACACAGCCCCACATTAGTGTTTGTGGTTGAAATGCATTCAGCTTTGTTTCATGGTGTTGTTTGTATATTTACTGCTGCATTGCACAGGCTGTGGCCTACAAGTCAGAACCCCCCTGAGCAACCAGTCAAATTCAAATCAACACCTTTCAGTGTTTCTAAGCTGATGTATTCTAATGAGAGTGAACTCTGTGACCCAGAATGTCATGAAAGATCTGTATGTTGGCATGCCGTGTTTGCTTAATAAGTCTTAATGCACATAAAATAAACAGACAGCTATTTAAGAGATGACAGGGGCTCATGATGGGGTGCGATGATCAAGTGGCGCTGCGGTTAACCCGTGCCTGGAAATGTGGCCGGTCATTCCTGGAATGTGTGTTTGGTCTCTGAGCTTTAAGCCGCGCTGCATCCATAAAGGCTTTAAATAAAGTTTATTCGAAACGTGCCACTATGAACGATAACGGCAAACAGGAAGATCAACAACCATCTGTCTTCATCGCTTACCCATGCCTACAGTGTATGTTTGTGTTAGTCAGCCAATGAAATGATATAGTCCATCTTGATTTATTAAGTGCATAGCAGTATGCATCTATCATTCGATCGCTCTGAGTGTGTGTTTGTGTGTGCCGTAACGTGGCAGGTGTATTTTCGTCATGATTGACAGGGTAATCAGGATGGATTAGGGCTAAAGTGAGTACAAATGTGATGGAAAACGTTTTTAGTTACACACTAAGCCCTCTGTTGTTTAATCTAACCCTCCTGCCCTCCACGCACACACACACATGTACAGATGGAAGGAGTGAGAGGGGTTATTCAAAAGGCCGCTTCAGTTTGCCCTTAGTGTTAGTGACATCGAATCAACTTACTTGTTTGCTTTGGAAAGGCTTTGCTGTGTTTAAATGTGTGTGCAGCTGCAAATAGCCCACCTCACTATCCAAGCAACTCACACCGTGCCAACGTGTAAGGAGACATTTTTAAAAAGCATTCCTTGAGCTCACAGATTCAACTGATGGTAAAAGTCTACCCGAAATGCTGCTGCTGAGTAGGTGTAGTACAGTGTTTGATGATTATATTATGAAACTAGTCTGGTTGTGCTGGAATGGAGGTGGCCAGCTACCAAATCCATTCAAATCCCTGCACTTAATGGAGATGGAGCATCATTTTCTCTCCCCCTCCCTTCCTCCTACTCTGTGTTTCTCCTTTTTTATTTTACACGCTAACACACACACATTTATTTTTGTGTCACAGTGGGGATTTTCCATTGACTTCTATTATTTTTGTTCAGAGCTAATGATGTTTTCATCCTCAAACCCTAAACCTGACATCCACAAAAACTGTTTACGTTTTGATTTTGATTTATTTAGTCTGTCTATGTTGTTAGCTACATGATGTATCTCAATAAGATTGCTTGATAGATCTCCTCAGAGAAACTTTGCTTTCATGTGGTATAAGTTTATTGATTTTAAGATTGCATAGCTTAGATAATTTGGTATTGAAAAAAATTAATGTGAAATGTTTGAGGTCATATTTTAACTTTTTTTTGATTGTAGACTTTCATATTCTGACAAATTGGAACTGAAAGGGATAGTTCACCCATAAATGAAAATTAGCCCATTATTTACTCACCGTCCAGGCATCCTAGGTGTATATGACTTCCTTCTTTCAGAAGAATGCAATCAGAGTTATATTAAAAATTATCCTGGCACTTCCAGGCTTTAGAATGGCATTGGCGCATTTTTCTCTTCATCAGTCCAAAACAAATCCAATAAAGCGCATCCATCCATAATAAAAAGTGCCTCCCACAGCTCCGGGGGGTGAATAAAGGTCTCCTGTAGTGAATTGATGTGTTTTTGTAAGAAAAATACCCATATTTACGACGTTATAATCCCTTTAATCTAGCTTGCTCTAACTGGTCATACACAGTAGCAGCTCTGGGTGGATGATGTAGGACGTCAGCGTTGGGCATGCACCAGTCAGAAGGGACGAACGCAAACGCGCCATGGAGATAAACACAGCTCCGTTCACGAATTAGAAGTACAAAACGAGTATTTATAAAGAAAAAATGTCAGAGGATTTTGATATAAACCAAGAGGAGACTGGTTTTCCATTGCTAAAGTAAAGAAAGCTTCCTTTGCTTCTGTAAACAAACGTTGGTTTTCGTGAAAGTCACCGGCGCATACGCAAAGCTGTCATCCTGTGTCATCCGCCCATAGCTGTTTCCGTGTACGACCAGTTGGTGCAAGCTAGATTAAAGTGATTATTATGTTTTAAATATGGATATTTTTCTTACAAAAACACATGGATTCGATACAGGAGGCCTTTATTTACCTCCCGGAACCATGTGAGGCACTTTTTATTATGGATGGATGCACTTTATTGGACTTGTTTTGGACTGATGAGGAGAAACACCCTATTGCCATGATAAAGCTTTAGGAATTGCCAGGATAATTTTTAATATAACTCCGATTGCCTTCGTCTGAAAGAAGGAAGTCATTTACAGTACACCTAGGATGCCTGGAGGGTGAGTAAATAATGGGCTAATTTTTATTTTTGGGTGAACTACCCCTTTAAAGGACTAGTTCACAAAAAAATTAAAATACTATCCTATATTTTATAGCTATATTTGCATAAAATCTGCAAAGAGGAGATGTATGAGATATTACAGGGCACTTTCTCTGTATAGAAGTTTTTAAAGGCACAATATGCAAGATTTTTTTATTAAATATCCAAAAACCACAAGAACAGTGTTATATATTTTGTTTACTTGTGTACTTACATTATCCCAAATGTTTCTAAGAATGTTTAAATCCAAAGAAATAAGAATTTAACTAGTTTAACGAACAGTGTCATTGCGTTGCCTGCTAATGTCATACACCCTCGATTTCCAGTGTTATTTGGCAGAAAACATGTGCACCAAAGATGCTTTAATATGTTATGCATTTTATTAGACAGGTGATGAACACATTATGACAGAACCTTTTTAACACACTCAAATCTATGTAGAATGGTAAAACAGCGCTGCTTTACCCCACGTACACATGAGATGTTGTTTCATATCAAAAGTAACAAAGCATAGAGCTCAGCCTATTGCGATTCATTGGATGGGAGGCGCACTATGTACTGTTCATTCATCAACTGAATACAGCATAGACCAAAAGATCGATTGGGATATAAGGATCGATATCGGTTTATTACAATGAGAATCTTTTTAACCTGCCCTAGCGTATTTTGTTGTTTTTAAAAACTGCACTGTCATACTGTAGGTTCAT
>JAHKKF010491466.1:0-10944 GCA_019740295.1 Labeo calbasu
TGTAAACGATCCCAGCCGAGGAAGAAGGGTCTTATCTAGCGAAACGATTGGTTATTTTCATTAAAAAATACAATTTAAATACTTTTTAATCTCAAACGTTCGTCTTGCCTTGCTCTCCCTGAACTCTGTAAATCTGACTCAAGACAGTTAGGGTATGTCGAAAAACTCCTACATCCTACATCGCTGCAGAAGTACCGACCCAGTCTTTGCAAAGTGAACATACAAAGAAGATCAAACACCCTCAATAAAAAAGGTAAAACAGCGATATAAGACGATTTTTCAAAAGTTGAGGGAGAACATGAGATGGGAGTTTTTCGACATACCCTAACTGTCATGAACCAGAACAAAAACAGTCCAGGCAGAGTAAGACAAGATGAGTGTTTGCCATTAAAAAGTATATAAATTGTATTATTTTTATTAAAATAACCGATCGTTACGCTAGATAAGACACCTCTTTCTTGACTGGGATCATTTAAAACCACATCTGGGATCTTTTGAAGCCGCATTTAAACTGCATTTTGGAAATTTGAGAGAAATTTGGGAGAAATATGCTGAAATGTTGTCCTCAGAAAACATAATTTCTTTACGACTGAAGAAAGAAAGACATGAACAACTTGGATGACAAGGGGGTGAGTACATTATAGTTTATATTAAAGTTGTGAATTTCATTAATAAACGAATAATGGCAAACACTACTTGCATATACAGACCATATATGGCCAGTACATTTTCCGTTGACCTTCTGTGCATTCAAAAATTAGATAAAGATTCTAGTTTTCTTTTTTACTTTTTGCGCAGCCAAAATTACGTCCATTTTTTTTTTGCTAGGTTTGTGTGGGAACTTCAACAATATTCAAGCAGATGACTTCATAACTGTTAGTGGATCTCCTGAAGCTACAGCAGCAGACTTTGCCAATGACTGGAAAGCACAAGCCAACTGCCCTGATGTTAAAAATAGCGTTGAGGATCCCTGCAGTCTCAGCTTAGATGATGGTATGTCTTAATTCACTATTTGCACTGGTGGAAGATGGTAATGAGATAAAGGCTCCTGTGCTGTCATGTAATACCTCATTGCTCTTCTTTATTGCAGAGAGATATGCTAAGAAATGGTGCTCTCTGCTGTCAGACCCTAATGGGGTGTTTGCTCCGTGCCACAAAGAGATCAGCCCTGATTTCTATCAAATGGTGAGTTCTGCTGACAAATTTAAGCATACATTTCTTTTGAGATTGGTCTAACATTTTGTAACCCAACAGATCTGCATGTATGAAGCCTGTAATTGTGAGAAAAGTGAGGACTGCATGTGTGCCGCCTTATCTTCATATGTACACAACTGTGCTGCAAAAGGGATTCATCTTCCTCACTGGAGAAACACTGCATGTGGTAAGTTATTAATTCATGCCTTTAAAAAGCATTCAAGTACTTTAACTGTATTACACATGTAGATATCACATGCTTTGGTGCTTGTTAAAATAATTAAATCAATGCTTTGTTGTTCACAGGTACATTTTCAGCCAACTGTCCCGGCAACATGGTTTATTCTTACACCGTTCAAAACAACAGCCGTTCCTGTCGTTGCAACAGTGATCCAGACTTCACTTGTGGTGTCACATTTGAGCCTGTAGATGGGTGTATCTGTGCCGAGGGAACATTCCTTGATGAAGAAGCAAAATGCGTCCCCTTATCTAGTTGTTCTTGCTACGTCAAAGGCACAGTGATTCCTCCAGGAGACGTTATCAACAGGGATGGCACCATGTGGTATGTGTCCCAGTCTCTATTAGTAGAGCTCTGGCGTTTATAACTTTAAAATAATGAATCTAAAATGATTAAGGTCACATTTTGCATGAATAGATTTTTCGCCCTCACACAAATTTCCAGATTGTGAAGATGGGAATGGATTTATGTATTTTGCTTGCAAAATATAGGCGAGCAAGCGTAAATGTGACTGCACCTTCATTTAGACAGCAATGAAAGCACAAACAACCAGTATTTCTAAAGGGTCTTAAAGGAGAAGTTTACTTCCAGAACAAAAATTTACAGATAATTTGACCCTTGTCATCCAAGATGTTCATGTCTTGCTCTCTTCAGTCGTAAAGAAATTTTGTTTTTTGGGAAAAACATTTCAGGATTTCTCTCCATATAGTGGACTTCTATGGTGCCCCCGAGTTTGAACTTCCAAAATGAATTTTAAATGCAGCTTAAAAAAATGACAATTTATATACTTTTTAAGCTCAAATGCTCATCTTGTCTAGCTCTGGGTAAAAAGTATATAACTTGTAATTTTTTTTAGAAAATAACCGATCGTCCCCCTTACCTCGGGGCACCATAGAGTTCCACTATACGGAGAGAAATGCTGACATATTTTCCTCAGAAAACATAATTTCTTTATGACTGAAGAGAGCAAGACATGAACATCTTGGATGACATGGGGGTGAGTAAATTATCTGTAAGTTTCTGTCCTGGAAGTGAACTTCTCCTTTAGCAAGACGCTAATTTGGAGCAGAAAGTCTTAAATTCATAAAGTCGTGGCATTTAATGTTGCATGCACTGCAAAAAATCTTGTGAAATCTTGTGTTCCCTTTTATATTAAGTTGATTTTCCTGAGTTCATTGGCAGATACTTGTTCTTGTGTTAAGAAAAAAAACTCAGTTTATTTTGATTAGTTTGTCACAAAACAAGACTTCTTATCTGATGCCATTTTGCCTTTTGCAAAGTAAATGTATTTTGATTTAAGAAGATTTAGACATTTGGACTGGAAAACAAGATAGGAAGAGCATCACATTTTTGCAGTGAGAACAGAATAGTAAAAATTGTTTGGAAGTTGTATTTTTAAACTTTAAAGTGTTGCAAACAAAAGACATTTACATTTAGAGATCATACTCTGATGTATTTTTACTTCATTCAATGTATTCCTTTACATGATCTTTAAAAAGTCTTACATTGTAAAGCCTGCAGATTTATTTGACTTTTATTTTAATGATTTCTGTTTCAGCACTTGCAAAGACGGGAAACTCAGCTGCATTGGAGAGAGAATTAGTCAACAATGTGAGTACTCCCACAAATTATTGTACTTATTAAACACTGTTGCTTTCTATTTAATTGCATGCATGAAGCAAATTATACATAAACAGTGATTGGAGATGTACAAAACTAACCGATTCTGAGGTTTTTAGTAAAACCCAAAATATGACATTTATGTCATCATCTGGTCACCCTCATTTTGTTCATACTTGTATTATTTTCTCATGAAACATAAATGGAGTTACATAAAATGTCCAGTCTACTGTTTTCCATAAATTGGAAGGTGATAGTAACCATTTATTAATGTGCCATTTGATGGCTTTAAGTGAGGAACTGTTCAAATAATTAAGTCAATATTTACTATCGGTTTGCATCCAGTTAAATCAGTTCCTTTGTTTCTCCTGATATCGCTAATAAACGTCTCGTCTCTGCCATCAGCTTGTCCCAAACCTATGGTGTTCTTTGACTGCACTAGTGCTGCTCCTGGATCTACAGGATCAGAGTGCCAAAAGAGCTGCGACACTCTAGATATGGCTTGTGTGAGTGTGTAACATTGGTCTCTAAATACTATCCTAAGGCAAAAAGAAAAAAGTGCATGAGATCATTTTATAATGCAACTCTCCAAAACAGATTAGCACTGAGTGCATCTCAGGCTGTATGTGTCCATCTGGACTGGTATCGGATGGCAGGGGTGGCTGCATTAAAGAAGATTTTTGTCCTTGCATTCACAATGGCATTGTACACCAACCTGGAGATACAATCAAAGTGGACTGCAAAAGCTGGTAAAATCTCATTATTCTTCAGAACCATTATTTGCACTGACACATCTCAAATTATTATATATTGTGTTGGATAGCATCCTATGGCATGACATTGTAAATATAAAATATATTCTCTAAATGCTATTGTCTTAAGAGGTTAGGTTTATTTTTTCTAGCATGTTTATTTTCAATTTGTATGATCTGTTCATGCCCACCTAAGGTTTAGGTTTAGATGTGGACCAACATGGGAACATTTTACTTTCAAATCATAAGTTTAAAATCACATGCTAAATTGGAGCATACAAATTCTTACAAAATCACCAACATATATCGTACTTACTGTATGAATACTTACATGTACACTTACATTTGTGTATGCAGCACCTGTAGGGACAGGAAATGGGAATGTACCACAGACCTGTGCCATGGAACCTGCTTAGTTCATGGAGATGGCCATTACATTACATTTGATGGAAAGCGATACACTTTTGATGGAGAATGTGAATACACGTTAATCACAGTAAGTATAAAATAAATCTATTTAATACACATTGATTTCAATAATATTGAACAATTAATGACAATATTAAGAATATAGCTGCAAGCAGTGATTACTGGGGTTCAAGCACTTTAAGGCATTTAAGCATATATAAAAAAGACATTACATATTAGCAAGCCTGTAACCACCTAAATCAGTGATTTAAAAAAAAGCATTTTTGCCAAATACAGGTAATTTGCCATAGAAATATGGCATTTTTTAACGTTTATGACTGTTATAGCACCAGGTGTGGTCTGATTTCTCTAAAACTTTGCATGCCTGTTTGGAATCACCTGTTGCATGTCCTCACCGGGTTTCATGAAGTTTTGAGTTTTTATTTAGGCTTCACAGGCTTCTAGGCATATTTGGACAGGCCCCTTTTCTAAACGACAACATTATAGCTTCCCAAAGGGTAAATTTCAACATTTTTTTTTTTTGATAATTGTTGACTTAGAGACTCCAGAGAATTACACTGCAGTGATTTTTTTCCAGATTGAGCGAAAAACCTAAGATTAGTTTGCAAATGTTTTTCACATCTTCTCAATCATTTAACTAATGGTTTGATTGACAGCAATGTTTCTAGGGGCAAAGTTGTTCAGAATGAGGAGGTCTATCACATGATACGAATATTGTGCGTCTGTGTGAAAAAACGCAGAACATACAATCGTTAACACCCCAAGTGGCCAATTTCTTGTGTACTGATTTTAACACCGATAGGAAAAAGGTTTGCATAGTTATGGCCATTTTTATGTTTTTCCCCTCTTATATCACCACCAAGTGGCCAAGCTCTGCAACTTTTTTCATGTGACCTCAGATTCCGCTCTTACATATACATTGTGAGTTTGGCGAAGATATCTCATTCCGATCAAAAGTTATAGCCATTTTAGTAAAGGCGGCCCTACCCCTTTCAAACGTTTTGGCATCCCTTTGTGACGGAGAGTCGAAAGTTAAACTTTTTTCAATAATTATTTATATTCACTCTCCAGAGAATCCTTCTGCACTGGTTTAGTTCTAATCAGGCGAAAAACTTAGGACAAGTTCACAAAAGTAAGTTTTTCAAAACATGCAAAATACCCGAAAATTTCAAAGGGTGGTGGATTAATCTGACGTGCATTTTTGTCCGGCGTGAGCCAAGGATTCAAAAAACATATGGCACCTGAGCCTGCGACAAACAGTTTAGGAGTACTTTTCCAACAACACTTGTCAGGCAGATTGGGGTGAGCCTTGGTGCAATGTAGGCGGTGTGAGTATTATTATCCCTCCAAGTTTTAGTCTACGACATGGTTTGATCCTTGGCCATTCTGACAATTACAATAGGGTCTGAGCGCTATGCGCTTGAACCCCTAATGATAATAAAAAAGTTGCAACTGAGTTGTTGTTGCCACTGTAGAGACTGAATGACTAAATGAATTAGTAAGACAGAAGATAATCAGTTTTTATATAAATTCAGAGACGAATTTGTGTGATTTATACAGGATTATTGCGGACATGCCAATGCCAGTTCTACCTTTCGAGTTCTCACTGAAAACACACCATGTGGATCTACTGGCACCACTTGCTCTAAGGCTGTCAGACTCTTCCTTGGGGTGAGAGTGCTTGGATTGTTTCAGCTGTATTTATATATATATATATATATATATATATATTTTAGATTTTATATTTTATGTATGTATGTATGTATGTGTATGTGTGTGTGTGTGTGTGTATGTATATAAACCTTGAATTTAAAAGATTGGAGGTGCCTGATAAATAAATTTTTTCATATTTTTCATTTTCTTCTTTTAGAACAAGGAGCTCAAATTGACAGACGGAGGTTATCAGATTCTTCACAGAGATGAGGGAGTGGACATTCCTTACCAAATTTTGATAAGAGGAATTTACATGGTCATTGAGGCAAATAATGGACTAACTGTGATGTGGGACCAGAGGGCAAATATGTTCATCAAACTCAGTCCAAACTTTAAGGTGAGAAATAAATGTACAGCGATCTATCACTGAATAACTGCCTCAGAGATAACTACAGTATATCATTTAGACTGAAGGGCTCTTTTTGTTTAATATGCATGCAGTTAACATGCATCTTGTTCTATCACAGGGTGCAGTTTGTGGTCTTTGCGGGAACTATGATGGGAACGCTAACAATGACTTCATGCTGAGAAGTCAGGAGGTGGTAATTAAACCCTTGGACTTTGGAAACGATTGGAAAGAGTCTTCTAGCTGTCCTGTTACTATGGAAATTAGAAATCCCTGCTCAGATAACCCTTACAGGCAATCGTGGGCTCAGAAACAATGTAGTATCATTATGAGTGGAGTTTTTACAACATGTCATTCACAAGTAAGTTAACATGCAGCATGGTGAGCTTGTATAATACCCTGTTGTTCTTGTATAGATAATCGAATTGCATTTTTCTTATTGAGGTGGATCCCAATCATTTTTATGATGCTTGTGTAAGGGACTCTTGTGCTTGTGATAGTGGCGGGGATCATGACTGTTTGTGCGCTGCTATAGCAGCCTATGCACAAGTCTGTAATGAGGCTGGAGCCTGCGTTGCCTGGAGAACGCCTAAAATATGCCGTGAGTCACTGCTAATTTTCTTAGTTTAATTTGAATCACTGAAAGCGACCTTAGAAAAAGAGACATCACAAAACCTTTTTTTTCTCTCTCTCATAGCGTTGTTCTGTGATTATTACAATGCTCCTGGGAAATGCGAGTGGCAATACAAACCTTGCGGAGCTCCTTGTCTGCAGACCTGCAGAAATCCAACCGGGCAGTGCTCAAGTCAGATACTAGCACTTGAAGGTAAAAAGGTTTATCTCATGAGCGCAATGTCCAAACTTCACAAAACTTGGTTCACATAAACAACAGAACATTCTGAGTAACCATGCCAAATTCAATCAAATTATGTGTCTAGATGGTGCTATAACTATTTTTTTTTTCATTGTATAAGGTTGTTACCCCAAATGCCCCGCTGGACATCCTTACTTTGATGAGGATACAATGAAATGCGTTAAAAAGGAGCAGTGTGGCTGCTATGATAAAGAGGGGAAATATCATGGTGATCAGGAAAGAGTTCCTTCAATAGAAAACTGTCAAATATGGTATGCTTTCATTTCATGTAAACAAATACAGGCTGCTATGATATCCTCTATAGTTTTAGTTTAGTTTAAACTGTTTGTTCTTACAGCTATTGCAATTCAATGGAGGTCAAATGCAAATACAATGCAACTGGTAAGAAAAATGTTTACATATTCCTTCATCGATACTTTATCAGCACTTCATCCTTCCTTCACTGGCACTTAATTAAATACATGTCCTTATTCCTCAATTTGCAGCTTGCACCTGTACATTCAAAGGGAACAAATATATGTATGGAGATACAATATATAATACTACAGATGGGCTTGGCACCTGCATGACAGCTGTCTGTGGGGAACATGGAATAATTCAAAAGACTTCATACACTTGTCAAACATCACATCCAACAACAACCTATACTTCAACTACGATCTTTGACTTTGCCAGTAAAACCCCAGGTAACAGTTTTTCTACTTTATTTCATCTTCTCAAGTACTTTAGTTTTTAGTTTTTTACACACACACACACACACACATATATATATATGCATTTTTTTTCTCTCTCTGAGATAAAACAAGCACTTACATGTGTTGATCTTTCTGAGTCTGAATTAAATGTGCTGATCCTTCAGGTAAGTTTGAAAGAGGGTCATATGTGGCATTAAAAAGCTATTTAAAAGAGGGTATACAAATTATAGAAATGTTTTATCACTGAGTGTTAGGATTGTATGTGTAGTTTGTGTTGGTGAATGCTCATGTGATTACTAGTTATCACTGATTTCCGACAGTGAAAAAATATCTTCTTTTTTCTATTTGTAAATGTTGACATTTCACCCATACTAAATTGCTTATTAAATTGCTTAATAATTGTTAAAGTATGATAACGTGTAATTACTTGATTATCTTTGCATAATCAAATGTTCTTCTCACAGTAAGGAATTTCATGTTTATTATTTTATTGTAGAGGCAACTATGTCAGGAATGACAGCCAAGTACACTACAGAAACTTTTCCAACAAATACAGTATTTTCATTCACTACATCTACCACTACTACAAGCATAAACACAACTCCAAAACAAACTACAACATCCACTTCTACTCCTTCTCCAAGTTTGTCATCTAGCGTGCCTTTACGACCTACAATAACACCAACAGTCCAAACTTCCTCGACTATTAGAAGTAAATCAACAACTCTGTCAATAGCATTTAATACAACTCCCTTAGTATTTTCTCCAAAATCTACAACAATGAAAACAACCACCCTTACACCTACCCCTGGATGTATTTGCCATTGGTCAGACTGGAATGACTTTGGGGGTCCAACAACAGGTCCTGATGGTGGTGAAGTAGTGCCTATTAAAAGATTAACTGACACCTATCCTACCTTATGCTCAGCACTAAAGCAAATACAATGCCGTGCAAAACGTTATCCTGGAGTTCCTCTTTCACAGCTTGGACAGGTTGTGAAATGCAATACGAAAGAAGGACTAGTTTGCTTAAACAAAGATCAAGGCCTTGCACAACAGTGTTATGACTATGAAATTAGAGCATTCTGTTGTGAAGAAAATTGCGGCAACATCACAACACCGTTGCTAAGTACAGCTGCTACAACAATATCATCAACAAGCATGCGTATACCACCAACTACAACATCAATGGTCCAAAGTTCCTTCACTGTTACAAGCATATCAAGAGACACATCAACAGTGATATCTACTGGTACACCTTCAAATTTTTCAACCAGCATGTCATCAACAAGCCTTATTTCCTCCACAGGTACAAGCATATCAGCAACTACAGCAACAACTTCCACAATTTTTTCTGCTACACCTTCAATTTCTTCAACAAGCAGATTTACACAAAAAGTAACCACACCCACAGTCCAAAGTTCCCCCACTGGTAAAAGCATAACCACAACTCCATCAACAATAACAACACCTTCACCAGTGTTTTCAACTGGCATCACTATACCACTGACTAAAACAACTTCAGCTCAGAATTCCTCCAGTCGGACACGCCTACCTACAACTCTAACAACAAAAACATCTACAGCTCCATCAACAATGTCTCCAACATCCACAAGCACCCTTACTCCTACCGCTGGATGTAATTGTTATTGGTCAGATTGGAACGACTTTGGGAGCCCAACAACGGGTCCTGATGGTGGTGAAATAGTACCTATTAAAAGAATAACTGACACATATCCAACCTTATGCTCAACACTGAAAAAAATACAGTGTCGTGCAAAACGTTATCCTGAAGTTCCTCTTTCACAACTTGGACAGATTGTGAAATGCAATACGAAAGAAGGTCTAATTTGCTTGAACAAGCACCAAGGCCTTGCACAGCAATGCTACGACTATGAGATTAGGATATTCTGTTGTGATGAAAATTGTAGCAACATCACAACACCATCACTAAGTATAGCTACTACAACAGTGTCATCAACCAGCATGCACATACCACTAAGTACAACATCAATGATCCAAGGTTCCTCCGCCATTACAAGAATATCCACAGACGCATCAACAACAATTCCTACTGGTACACATTCACCAACTTCTTCAACCACCATGCCTACAACACCAATTAACAAATCAACAAGCCTTACCTCCTCTACAAGTACAAGGATATCAGCAACAACTTCCACAATACTTTCTGCCACAGCTTCACTTTCTTCAACAAGCAGACTTACACAAGAAGTTACCACAACAACAGTCCAGAGTTCCCCCACTGGTAAAAGCATACCCACAACTCCATCAACAATGACAACACCTTCACCAATGTTTTCAACTGGCATTACTACACCACTGACTAAAACAACTTCAGTTCAGAATTCCTCTACTATGACAAGTGTACCTACAACTCTAACAACAAAAACATCTACTGCTCCATCAGCAACATCCATAACACTAAAAACAAGCACCCTTACTCCTATGCCTGAATGTAATTGTTATTGGTCAGACTGGATTGACTTTGGGAGCCCGACAACAGGACCTGATGGTGGTGAAATAGTACCTATTGAAATAATAACTGACACCTACCCTACCTTATGCTCAGCACTGAAAGAAATACAGTGTCGTCTAAAACATTATCCTGGAGTTCCTCTTTCACAAATTGGACAGGTTGTGAAATGCAATACAAAGGATGGTCTAATTTGCTTGAACAAACACCAAGGCCTTGCACAGCAATGCTATGACTATGAGATTAGAACATTCTGTTGTGATGAAAACTGTAGCAACATCACAACACCATCACTAAGTACAGCCACTACAACAGTGTCATCAACAAGCATGCATAAACCACCAACTACAACATCAATGGTACAAAGTTCCTCCACCGTTACAAGCATATCCAGAGATACATCTACAATTATTTCTACTGGTATATCTTCAGCTTTTCCAACCAGCATGTCATCAACAAGTCTTATTTCCTCCTCAGGTTCAAGCATATCAGCAACTACATCAACAACTTCCACTTTTTTTTCTGCTACACCTTCAATTTCTTCAACAAGCAGATTTACACAAGAAGTTACCACACCCACAGTCCA
>JAHKKF010491468.1:0-28279 GCA_019740295.1 Labeo calbasu
ACAGTCAGTCTCTCACTTATATCTGACATCTGCTCCATCTTCTGCTTTAAGTGTGTCCACTTTTGTTGCTTCATTTACTCTCACTCATTCAGTCTTTATTCTGTGAGATGATGGCATTATTATTCAGAGCCAGCGGTGTGTGAAAAATGTTTGCACCGAGGGGCCCAAAGATGGACCAGGACATTGTTTTTCCAAGAAGCTCTCAGCCCTGGCCCTGGAGACCTGTCTGTTGCAATGATAAAGAAATGATAAAGAGGTCAAACGCATCGAGATGTACCGCCATTCTCCAACTGCCAAATCCCAACTCATTATGAGCCAGTATAGTTTGAGGGTGTGGTTACATGCTAGTCCTCTGTAATGATAGTTCCACAAAGTTAGACATGAATATTCCATGTCCATGTATGACCTAGATGTTGATTTGACAATGTCTGATAACCCTATGGTGAGCTGTGGATTTTGAAAGGCAAATGCAGTTCATTTTTAGTCCTCCCCTTGCAGAGGTAACCATGTGGAACAAAGCCAGTTATTTTTCTGACTCAATGAGAAACTAAAACCTCAGCCTTTCTTCTGCTGCCTGGGTGGGAGCGTGAGCCGCATGAGGTCATCAAACAGAAGCCGCGCTGCTTGTATGCAGTGCCATCCAATCATTGGCTGTCATGTGGAAAGGAAAGTGTGACGTGGGTCAGGAAAAACTGATGCATGTGTTTATACATTATCTTGATGTGGATCAATTGCATTCTTTAGAAGGTACATTCCAGTCATTCCAGTGGGATATTTGGTCACCTTATATGAAATTTTTTATTTTAGGGATATATACATGTATACAGTTGAAGTCAAAAGCAGAATATGCAAAATGTTAATTATTATATAAGAGGGGTCATACGAAATGCATGTTATTTTTTATTTAGTACTGACCTGAATTAGATATTTCACATAAATATGTTTACATATAGTCCACAAGAGAAAATAATAGTTGAATTTATAAAAAATGACCCCGTTCAAAAGTTTACATATGTTTGATTCTTAATACTGTGTTCTTACCTGAATGATCCTGTGTTGTTGTTTTTTTGTTTGTTTAATGGTAGTTGTTCATGAGTCCATTATATGTCCTGAACAGTTAAACTGCTTGCTGTTCGTCATCCAGAAAAATCCTTTAGGTCCCACAAATTTTTGGGTTTTTCAGCATTGTTGTGTATTTGAACACTTTCCAAAATGGCTGTATGATTTTGAGATCGATCTTTTCACCCTGGGGACAACTGAGGGATTCATATGCAACTATTACAGATGGTTCAAATGCTCACTGATGCTTCAAAAGGAAACACAATTCATTAGAAGCTGGGGGTGTAAACTTTTGAACAGAATGAAGATGTGTACATTTTTCATAATTTGCCTAAATAGCATTTTTTTTCATTTAGTACTGACCTTCAGAAGCTACATAAGACGCTTACATGTTTCCCAGAAGACAAAATAAGTTAAATTTACCCTGATTATCAAATTCAAAAAGTTTTCACACCCCGGCTCTTAATGCGTTGTGTTTCCTTCTGGAGCATCAGTGAGTGTTTGAACCTTCTGTAGTAGTTGCACATGAGTCCCTCAGTTGTCCTCAGTGTAAAAAGATGGATCTCAAAATTATACAGTCATTGTTGAAAAGAGTATAAATACACAAAAATGCTGAAAAGCTAAAAAATTTGGATTAGGATTTTTCTGCAGAACAGCAGGCAGTTTAACTGTTCAGAACAAACAAGGGACTCATGAACAACTAACACTAAACAAAAAAACACAGCTGTGGATCATTCAGGTAACAACATAGTATTAAGAATCAAGTGTATGTAAACTTTTGAAAAGAGTAATTTTTATAAATTCAACCATTATTTTTCTCTTGTGGACTATATGTAAACACCTTTTATGTGAAATATCTTATTCAGGTCAGTACTAAATAAAAAAAAAACATGCATTTTGTATGCTCCCTCTTATTTTGGTAAAATAATTAACATTTTGCAGATTCTGCAGGGTGTATGTAAACTTTTGACTACAACTGTATGTGAATGTGTCCAAAAGGCACTGCAAACAGCTACTCGTGTGTAATAAGAAGTAAACACTTCATAGGGAAACTGTGAAACAGAATACACAGCTATTAACCTCCACTTCCTGTCTTGTGTCCTCTCAAGTTCTTCCAGTTGTGGCTCAGGAGCTGCCCTCCACCCCACACGGCTGCATGGAAGGCAGCTGTTACCCGGCGACGGGAAACCTTCTGATTGGCCGAGCTATTAACCTAACCGCCACCTCCACCTGTGGCCTGGATAGGCCTGAGCAGTACTGCATCGTCAGTCATTTGCAGGTAAACCAAATATTATTACTGAACTGTTCTTCCTCTTTCATATAGACACAGAAACATGATCTCATGCTGTGTAAACCATGCTCTCTGCTCCTGCATGTATGGCCTTGCCCTGTGTTCACGGAAATTATTTGTCATGTGAAGATAGATGTGCTCGTGCACGCAGCCCCTTTAGAAGTTTGTTTTAAATATGAGGTAAATTCACGGAAATGAAAACTTCCATTCATCAAAATATCATTGTTATTGATTTTAGTTAAACAGCTTTTAGTCATGCAAGGGATTTTCCACTGACTTCTACTGTTTGGCAATTTTAGATTTTCTTTTAAAGAATTGTTCACATCTATTATCTTTACAACTTTGCTTATTAAAACGGTTTGTTCGATCACCAAAATGTATGTGATTTCATTTTTTTTATCCCCAAAATAAAGGCAACATTTCTTCCACACACACACTGGCACACTTGTCAGGTTACAAGATGCTGTACACGTTGTTGTCTCGCACGTGTGTTTCTCAGTATGCCACACCTCTTCCACTGAAGAAAAATCTGCGGCCTAAGGCTTTTCTGTTCGATACGTGTGTGATTTAAAAGATCTTGTATTTAACTCGTACATCTACTTCTGTTTGCTTTTCCTCTTTTATCCTGAATCACTACTCCTCCCTTTTCCTTCAGGTGTCTGTAAAGCACTCTTTTCTGCCCTCATAAAATGTACTTTCATTGACAGTTTAACGCTTGATGAATGTCTGTTTAAAATGTTTGCTGTTCTTTCAGGTTCTATATATGTTCCTCTCATTAAAGCATTTTGGGTTCATAAAATTGACAAACTGTTCAACTGCCTAGAGGCACCATACATCCTAGACAGAGAGAGTTACACCCAATTTGTCCTCAGTGCAGGTGTTACCTGTCAGCGGACTGACAATTTGTTTGTCAGTAGGGTGTCTGTAGAGTTCTCCACATTTCCGTTGTGATGTGACCTATCTGTCAAGAGTGTCAAATGGAAATGCTAGTTTTAATTTACTGCACTGTTATTTATTATTATTATAATCAAAAAGCAGAGTAGTAGATGTGATACTTGATCCATAATTTTACACTGGTCTTTTTACATTACAAGATTTCTACCTTTTAACCATCTAAACATCCTATAGGGCAGGAGTTTTCGAAATTTTTGATGCTGGATTATATAAATATGAATGCAATTATGAGTGAATGGATGGATTGATGAAAATGAATAAAAAGGATGAATGAAAGAATATAAATGAATTAGGATGGATGGATGAATGAATATGAATGAATGAATGAATAAGTAGTTCTGGATGAATGAATGATAGATGGATGGATGGATGGATGGATGGATGGATGGATGGATAAATGAATGAATAAGGATGGGTGGATTGATGAATGATTAAAAGAATGAGGATGAATGAATAAGGATAGATGAATGAATGATTGAATTCGATGATGGATTAACGAATATAAAAGAATAAATAAGTCTGGATGAATTAATAAATACGAATGAATAAATAAGAATGAATGAATGAGGATGAATTAATAAGGATGAATGGATTGATGAGTGAATGAATGAATAAGGATGAATGAAAGAATGAATGAATGTACTGGGATGGATGGATGGATGGATGAATGTGAGTGAATGAATAAGTCTGGATGAATGAATGAATGAATTGGGATGGATGGATGAATATTGGTGAAGTAATAAATAAGTCTGGATGAATGAACAAGTAAGGATGGATGGATTGATTGATGGATGAATTAATAAGTGAGGATGAATGAAAATGAATGAATTGGGATGGATGGTTGAATATAAGTGAATTAATAAATTAGTCTGGATGAATGAATGAATAAGGATGGATGGATTGATGGATGAATTAATGAGCGAGGATGAATGAAAATGAATAAATTGGGATAGATGGATGGATGAATATGAGTAAATGAATAAATAAGTCTGGATGAATGAATGAACAAGGATGAATGGATTGATGGATGAATTAATGAGTGAGGATGAATGAAAAGAATGAATTGGGATGGATGGATGGATGAATATGAGAAAATTAATAAATAAGTGTGAATGAATGAATAAGAATGGATGGACTGATTGATAGATGAATTAATGAGTGAGGATGATTGAAGATGGATGGATGAATGAATGAATGAGGATGATAAATGAATAAATAAGAATAAATGAATGAATGAAGATTGATGGATGATGGATGGATTAAATGAATGAGGATGAATGAATAAGGATAGATCAAAGAATGAATGAATGAATGAATGAATGGGATGGATGGATGGATGAATATGAATGATAAATAAGTCTGGATGAACGAATGAATAAATAAGAATTAACGAATGAGGATGAATAAATAAGGATGGATGGAATGATGGATGAATGAATGAGGATGAATGAATGAATGAGGATAGATGGATGGATGGATGAATAAAAGTCTGGATGAATGAATAAAAAATAAAGTTTGGGTGGATGGACTGATGGATGGATGAATGAATGAGTGAGGATGTATGAATAAGGATGAATGAATAAGGATCAATGAATGAATGAATTTGGATGGATGGATGGATGAATGAAGATGAATTAATGGATGAAGATGAATGAATGGATGAGGATGAATAAATAAGAATGGATGAATTAATGAATGAATGAATAAGGATGGATGGATGAATGAATGAATTGTTGTTTCTAAAATAATTGGCTTTTGGAATGGAAATATTTACTTAATTTACTTTTTCTTCCTTAACTAATATAACTTAACTTGAATAAATATCCTAACAACCCTAAAAAATCTTTTTGTAAACAATTATTTTCTTAAATGTATTATTGTTTAACAATCGTTTAATTTAACTGTGGTGGCTTTTGTGCAGAAAAAATAACTGTTTAGACATATCAAAGTCATTTTTTTAAAATATAAGTTCAAACATAATGTGTGTATGTGTATATTCTTACATCAAAAAATGTATCCTAAACTAGAGTGGGATGTCACAAACATTAGAAAGTGTCTTTCTCTCTCTATTATCCCTTATTTCAGTCCACACACTTAAACTGTGTGAATCCACAGAGCTGTTAAGTTGTGCTAGAGGAATTAGAAATGTGTTTTTTGCAGGGCCCCAGCATAGCATTCCTGTAGTTCATAATCCAGTTGATCACTGCTAATCCTATTGTTGGCAGCTCACACTCAAAACTACCCCAGTAAGCATGTGTCTAGTGTGTGGTAAGCACAATATTGTACAAGTGCTGATATCAATGTCCTGCAGAGGTTGTGAAGATCTGAAATAGATACTGAGCTTCTCCTGGTCGTCGCTGTGACCTTTTCAAGGGAGCTGAAGAAATACACGTGCCTCGGTCGGTTTAGCCAGGCCACTGCTGGAGGTTTTGTTGCTCATGACAACAACTCGGCTTAGACAAAGTGCTCTGGCGTTCGTCCACGCTAACACTCATGTTCTGACCTGATTCCAGAAGACCCATTCCCTTCTCCTCCTCTGCCTCCAGGTTGGCATGGAACTTGCCCCCCATTCTAAGGGAAGATTTTGCTCAGGCTGTGACCCAGATTTTTTTTTGTATGTCTTGGCAGCTACTTGAGCTGCGAGCTATGCTGGTTTAAGTCGTTACAAATGAAAATGTACCTGAAAAAGGTGTGAAGAGGCTCCTGTCAGACTGCGCCACTGTTGCTAAGTGCATTTTTTCCCTCACTTTTTCTTTATGTCTTTCTGCAGGATTTAAATAAGTGCTTTAAGTGTGACTCTCGGAAGCCATACAATGCCTATCATCACAACAACAGCCACAGGGTGGAGAATGTCATCTACCAGAGAGACAGCAGAGGAGAACTCACCTGGTGGCAATCTGTAAATGGTGTGTGAGGGTTGTGTTTTGAGACCAAAAGTCTTTGTTGTTTCCATTTAATATGTGATAAGTGTAGTTAAAATTAATCATTATTCAAATTATTACTGGTACACATTTTTAATGTTAATGTATGCTGTATACACTACCAGTCATAAGTTTCTGAACAGTAAGATTTGTAATGTTTTTTAAAGAAGGCTCTTCTGCTCACCAGGCCTGCATTTATTTGATCCAAAGTACAGAAAATGCAGTAATGTTGTGAAATATTTTTACTATTTAAAATAACTGCTTTCTATGCAAATGTAATTTAAAATGTAATTTATTCCTGTGATCAAAGGTAAATTTTCAGCATCATTACTCCAGTCTTAAGTGTCACATTATCTTTCAGAAATCGTTCTAATATGCTGATTTGCTGTTCAAGATTTTTATTATTATTATTATCAATATTTCAACAGTTTAGTAAGTTTTTTCAGGATTCTTTAATGAATAGAAAGATCCAATGATCAGCATTTATCTGAAATAAAAAGTTTTTGTAACATTATACACTATACTATTCAAAAGATTGGAGTCAGGTTTTTTGGGGGGAAAGAAATTATAGAAATTTATATCTTTTTTTTTTAGCACGGATGCTTTAAATTGATCAAAAGTGATGATTAAAGCGTTTATAATGTTACATAAGATTTCTATTTCAGATAAATGCTGTTCTTCTGAACTTTCTATTCATCACAGAAACCTGAAAAAAGTCTACGCAGCTGTTTTTAAAATAATAATAATAACAAAAAATATTTTTTGAGCAACAAATCAGAATATTAGAATGATTTCTGAAGGATCATGTGACTGGAGTAATGATGCTAAAAAATCAGCTTTGAAATCACAGGAATAAATTACATTTTAAACTATATTCAAATAAAAAAGCTATTATAAATAGTAAAAATATTTCTAAATGTACTGCTTTTGCTGTACTTTGGCTCAATAAATGCATGCTTGGTGAGCAGAAAAGACTTAATTAGTTAGACAGTTAATTAGTGTATAGCTACTGTACATTAAAATTGAAAAAAATAAAAAAATAAAATAAAGTAAACCTTCAACATAGAATAAAAACATTTTCACTAGTGGTCTTAGGTTTGTGGTCAGCACCAAAGAAAATGTATTACATAAATCTTTTACCTAAAGATTATGAATTTTTAATAAGCTTTTTACTCAGTAAATTGTAATAAAAAAAATTGACTGCATAAATTCCACTGAATACTTGTAAATAACAACTTTATCTACTCTTCTGTCTATTTGTGTGCAGGAGAGGAGTATGTCAGTATTAGACTGAATCTTGAGGCCGAGTTCCATTTTACTCATCTCATCATGAAATTTAAGGTATGTATACAGTATAAATGGATATACATAAGCACAACAATATATTTCAATAATTGTTAAAGGGATAGCTCACCCAAAAATGTAAATTCTGTCCTAATTACTCACCGTTCCAAACCCGTAAGACCTTTGTTCGTCTTCAGAACACAAATTAAGATATTTTTGATAATCCAAGCGCTTTCTGTCCCTACATAGACAGCAACACAACTGATACCTTCAAGGACCAGAAAGGTAGTAAGGTCCTCATTAAAATAGTCCATGTGAGTTCAGTGGTTCAACCTTATTTTATGAAGCTACAAGAATATTTTTTTGCTCAAAGAAAACAAAAATAACAACTTTATTCAACAATTTCTTAAATAAAGAAAACTCTCGGATTTTATCAGAAATATCTTAAATTGTGTTCTGAAGATGAATGAAGGTCTTACGGGTTTGGAACAACATGAGGGTGAGTAATTGATGACAGAACTTTCATTTTTGAATGAACTATGCCTTTAAGTATCTTCCTTAACTTCCTCATTGCCTAAAGCCTTTATCCTTCTGTTTGCATCTCCACAGACATTTAGGCCTGCTGCTATGATAATTGAGCGTTCTTCTGATTTTGGCCATACGTGGAGGCCATATCGCTACTTCGCCTACAACTGCACCAAGACTTTCCCCCGGGTTCCTGCCCACTCACTGCGGTTTATCGATGATGTCATCTGTGAGGAGCGTTATTCTGACATTGAGCCGTCTACTGAAGGAGAGGTGAGTGTGTGCTGAGGTCATTTTAATAAGAATATGTTTCAATCAGTGTTTTATTGTTACTTTTGAATGCAGCATTCACCCATAGTCCCACTATATGACTGTATTAAAATGATTTTTTTAGGTCATCTACAAAGTGCTTGATCCTGCGATCCAAGTCAAAGACCCATACAGTCTTGACATTCAAGGTTAGTGAAGTGTAACAGATCTTTTACTATGTAACTGTTGCACGTTTTTGCAAGTTTTTAATTCAAATGTATTTTGTTTATATGTAAATTGGATTATTAAAAAAAACAGTTTACCCAAAAAATGAAAATTTGCTTAAAATTTACTCCATCCAAGATGCAAGTTTGTTTCTTCACCGGATGTGGAGAAATTTAGCATTACCTGTAAATCACTTGCCTACCAATGGATCCTATGTGGTGAATGGGTGCCGTCAGAATGAGAGTTCAAACAGCTAATAAAAACATCACAATCCACAAGTAATCCACATGACTTCTTTTGAAGTGTAAAGCTGCATGTTTGTGAGAAACAAATCTATAATATAATCTATAAGGTATTTTAACTTTAAACCATCACTTCTGGGAAAAATACTAATTATATAATCCATAATAACGCTTCCTCCAGTGAAGAAGTCCATCCCCTGTTGTCCTTTCATATCCAAATTCACAGACATATTTGCTGACAGTGTTTGATCTGTGCATATTTTTCTCCTGATTCTGACAATATTTTTCACTGAAGAAAACAATATTATGGATAAAGGACTTTTTTGAAGTTAAAAACTTCTTAATAATAAATTTACAAACACACAGCTTTTCACTTCCAAAGACATTAATTGATGGACTGAAGTTGTGTGGAATACTTTTTTGGATTGTTTTGATGTTTTTATCAACTGTTTGGGCTCTCGTTTTCATGGCACCCATTCACTGCAGAGGATTCCACAAGTCATGTAATGCTAAATTCATCTAAATCAGTTCTAATGAACAAACAAACTCATCTACATGTTGTTTTAGAACAATTCAATTTGAATGACCTATTCCATTAATGGCCAACTCGTGAGTTATTTACTTGCTAGTGCCAATTTTACTCATTTACTGTAGTGAGTGTTCATTTTTCTGTATGTATACAGCATTGAATGTAATGCAGCTGCCAGTCACGCAGTGTGTTAACAATCTTCCCTCAGATTTGTTGCGGATTACTAACCTACGGATAAACTTCACTAAACTGCACACTTTGGGCGATAATCTGCTTGACCGGCGTCCTGACGTGCTGCAGAAATATTACTACGCGCTGTATGAGCTGGTTGTACGTGGGAGCTGCTTCTGCTATGGTCACGCGTCAGAGTGTGCACCAGTACCGGGAGTGACCACCAGGGATTCGGGCATGGTGGGTATCGGTCAAACTGATTTTAAATAACAGCTTGATTTTTACTGGATTGTGAATGAAGCACACTATTTAACACATCCCATTCTTTTAATTGGACAGATTCATGGACATTGCGTGTGTAAGCACAACACTGTGGGATTAAACTGTGAGCGCTGCAGAGATTTCTACCATGATGCACCCTGGAGACCCGCTGAGACTGATAACGCACATACGTGCAGGGGTAAGATACTGTACACATGCATGTAGTATGCATGGCAAATGGCATATAAGTCTTAATTTGTGACTTTTTTCCCAGAATGCAACTGTAATGGCCACTCCAACCAATGTCATTTTGACATGGCGGTGTATCTGGCTACGGGCAACGTCAGTGGAGGTGTGTGTGACAACTGTCTCCACAACACCATGGGCCGCAACTGTGAAACATGTAAACATTTTTACTATCAGGATCCAACTAAAGACATCAGAGACCCGGCAGCATGTATCCGTAAGTTGTTCATTTTCATGAGACTGTGCATGGTTTTTTCCTGTCTGTTGTTCATGTTATTTCATGTTTGTGTGCAGCTTGTGATTGTGACCCCGTGGGATCTGTGGAGGGAGGAGTTTGTGACAGTCATACTGATTTGAATCTGGGTATGATTGGCGGTCAGTGTCGCTGTAAGCAAAACGTCAAGGGTCAGCGCTGTGACAACTGCAAAGAGGGACACTATGGACTTAGTCTTGACAACCCACTAGGATGTCAACGTAAGTGATTGTGTGCAGTTGTTGGATGTGACGTCAGCTCTTCTCAAGTGCTGACATTTGACAACTAGAAACTGATCTAAAGGGAACCCTGGGTATTAAGACTTTTATGACTTAATATAACATAAATGATGTCTCCTACTAAAATATGTAGTAGAAAACCCATGAAAGATTTACGTTATTTTAAAAATTCACATTGTTTTATACATAGTTTAGACTATAGAGGGGCACCATTATTTCAATGACATGACATGGTTGCATTTGGTGAGCTACTGGTGCTACCTAATGCTATTTTTACCACAGCACAACTCGGAAAATAAAATACTGATACAATGTCACATTGTGCGGCTTTAGTCAGAGGGCAACAAGTGAAGCGATGTAAGTCTACACTACTTTTCTACCGATAAGAAGAGCCTGTGGACAGATAAAATTTCCTAAAGACCCACGTCTTTGTCCTCTCTACTTTAGCCCTGATGCCTCTGAGGCTTTTAGTAGACCACAGCTACTGAAAGAGCTCACAAACAGCAGAAACAAGAAATGCTAGATGCCATCCTGGCAGAATGTAAACATTCTGATGCTTGTCATGACACCACAGCCACTCAAGGAGTTTCTCAGCACGGATTTCACTCAGTATCTGGAGTGTTTAGATTCCTTGTGGGGAAAAATCGATGGTATGGCATTTGGTTTAAGTCTACGCTTACATCCATCGCCATCTGTAGGCACTTTCAGTAGCTATGGTCCTCGTATCAGTATTTTATTTTCCAAGTTGTGTTGAGGTAAAAATAGCAACAGGTAGCACCAGTTGCTCATTGAGTGCAACTATTTGACGTCATCGAAATCATGGCGCCTCCCATAGTCCAAAATATGTATAAAACAATGTGGATTTTTTCAATGACGTAAATTATTCATGGGTTTTCAACTAGTTGAAGGAGAACATGAGATGGGAGTTTTTCGACATACCCTAACTGTCATGAACTGGAAAACAGTCCAGGCAGAGTAAGACAAGACGATCGTTTGGCATTAAAAAGTATATAAATTGTATTATTTTTATGAAAATAACGGATCGTAATTCTAGGTAAGACCCTTCTTTCTCGGCCGGGATCATTTACAACCATTTTTGGGATCGTTTGAAGCCGCATTTAAAATGCACTTTGGAAGTTCAAAATCGGGACACCATATCAGTCCATTATATGGAAAAAAATGCTGAAATGTTTTCCTCAAAAAACATAATTTCTTTACGACTGAAAAAAAAAAGACATGAACATCTTGGATGACAAGGGGGTGATTACATTATATGTGAATCTTTGTTTTGGAAGTCGACTTCTCCTTTAATACCCGTGGTTCCCTTTAAACTAGAGTCCAATTTTCTTTCTAAGACCTATAATTGAGAGCATATACCAACAAAAATCTATGTTTTTTTTCCAATGCAAAAAAATACTATTTACATAATAAAAATGTATTAAACATTACAATTCCCCCAATCTGGACTGAGTTACAGATATTCTCTATAAATGCATTTACACTGCAAAATTTAAAATGCATAAATAATTTTATAAGATTTAATGTTTTAAATATTTTTTTAAACATACAAATAAGAAATGTTGGGAAAAATGCGTTGATACTTTTAAATATGAAACCAAACCACCAGTAGGTGGTGGCAAATGACTGTGAGTCATTTAGTCATTCATTCAACTGATTCGTTCAAACGGCAGATTAATTCAGAAATTAGGCAAGTGACTGTCTTTTGTGAATGGGTTCTGAATCATTAACTCACTTTATTTGTTCAAAAACATTGATTCTTTCATTAACAAAACACCGCTGTGTTGCTCTGAGACATGCAGCAGTTCTGCTGTGGCTTTGATTGGAGCTTTTTTCATCAGCAAAACAGCTAATATTGTGTCTAAAATGTAAGTCACTTAATTTTAACTTCTTGTTTATTGAACTACTATTGTATAAAATCAGTGTCACATTGCAGTCACGTTGACATTTGGGTTAAACATCTTGGTCCTTGCTGCATACCCAAATCATATAAAATATTATTTTTGTATAAACAATACAAAAGTTTGGGCTCTAGAAAAGTGGTTAATGTTTTTAAAAGAAGTTTCTTATGCTCACCAAGGGTATATGACATTTATTTGGTTTATGTGTATGTCGTTGGCAGCGTGTAACTGTGACCCCCGTGGCATCACTATGATTGGGGCGCCGTGTGATCAGATCAGTGGTGACTGCTCCTGTAAGAGATACGTAACCGGCCGCTACTGCAACCAGTGCCTGGTACGACTTCATTCTCTCCTTAAACTATAACCATCACCAAAAGGTTGCATTTTTAATTTTGAAAAATTAAGAAAATGTCTTTATATATTTGATTCTGTACAGCCTGAATACTGGGGACTTAGTAATGATCTGGCTGGTTGCAGACACTGTGACTGTGACTTTGGAGGAGCAACCAGCAGCAGGTGAGTCACTGATGTTAGTTATTGCATTTAAATGTGTATTTACCCTTGATTAGTAATAAGGAAGTGCCTGGGTGTAGTTGTGATATGCCAAGTTTAAAGTCCTGCATTCTTTAGGGATTTGATTGGGATGGGTACTGAAGTCAAAAAGTCTTTCATTTGTTTAGAGAATTGAACTGTTCTCTTTCACCTTCAGATGCAGGATGGACAACGGTCAGTGTGAGTGTCGGCCTCATCTGATCGGTCGGCAGTGTTCTGAAGTGCAGCCTGCGTTTTTCTGCGCTTCTCTAGATTATAACAAGTACGAAGCAGAGAAAGCTATAGGTCGCTCCCCTGATGATCCTAATCTTCCAGTGAGTAATGCTCAATTCCATGGAGGTCATATTTCTAAAATCCACCTAATACTGGCATTTTAACCATGTATTATTTTTCCTTTTGGCAGCCTAAACTGTACAGAGTTCATGTCATATTATCAGGGTACTGTTATAAATCTTCCTGTTGTTATGAATTGTCTGTTCTGCTCTTGGAGGTGATGCTGGTATAATGGGTCATGGAAACAGGATCAGGCACATAGATTGAGAGAGTAAAATGTGTATGTCTGCGAAAGAATTTCTCAATTTTTCGGTTCAGCTGTATCTTTCAGTCCATAAATGTTGATGTAATGTATTAAATGTCAAACCGTATACTTTGGTGGTTTATACGAATGTGAGTTGATCCCTCAGGTACCTTTACTTCCACTGCTTTGTGTGACAAAACAATCAGAGCAGCATGCCTATCTGATACCATCATATCCTCTGAGTCACACTTGGGTTTGGTGATAGCTTTGGTTAAAAATTCAGTGCAAAAATAACTTTTTTCGCCTTAAAGGGTTATTCACCCAAAAAATTGTCATGAATTACTCACCCTCATGTAGTTTCAAACCCGTAAGACCTTCATTCATCTTCAGAACACAAATGAAGACATTTTTGATTAAATCCGACAGCTTTTTGACCCTGCATAGACAGCAATGCAACTGACAAGTTCAAGGCCCAGAAAGATTAACAAGGGCATTGTTGAAATAGTACATGTGACATCAGTGGTTCCACAATTTCTTCTCTTCTGTGTCAGTCTTCAACACATATTCACAAGATTACCACAAAAAGTATTCTCGTAGCTTCGTAAAATAACAGTTGAACCACTAGGGGTGGGAATCTTTAGGTATTAGACGATTCAATTTTTTGTGCACAGTTGACATCAAATGCACCGGTATTTTAATACAAAAACACACCAGTGTATATTATGGGTGGTCCTGACTCAGTAAATCAGTTTTTCCTGATATCTATTATCTTTCTAACAAACCAAAAATATTTTACACTTCCCATTATGGATGTGCCCAAATCCGAATACCGTGTTCAGAAAGGAAATGACATGTAGCCTACTACGGAACCCCTAAAGGGAATAAATACGAGATGGGAGGAAAATACATATATTTTGATTCTTTCTATCGCAGTTGTATCGTTGGGTAATTATACTATATGTAAACTGCACGCATCAGGGAGCCGTTATTAATATGCTCGCTTTTTACTTTCACTTTCGAGTTTTGCGATCGCACATACTCTGTTTACACTATGAAGCGGCAGTACTTACCACACATATTACAAGATTAGATGTTTGTCAGTGGTGCTCAGGATCTGCAAATCATTCGCCATTGTCCTATCAGTCACCTCTCGTTACGCTGTTTATGTGGTAAGTGAAATTTTATGTAATGTAACAGGCAACCGCTAGCAGACAGCTAACCATATCCCTTTAGTGACTGCATATAACGCTTTGTTTGTTTTCCGTGCCTTAGTGAATACGGATTGGGGCACATCCCTACTTCCCATAAAAACAAAAGATCAATAACTGATTACTTGCCTTGGCTGAAAATGGGGAGGATGTATTTGTTTTTCTTCCTCCATTGCTGTTGCTGTTGTTCTGACAACATCATATTATTAGCCTAGGCTATTATTATTATATTAACTAGAAAATCGATTTTTGAAATTTGTGAATCGCTAGAAGACTGAATCACAATTCAAATGTGAATCGATTTTACTGATGTCACATGGACTATTTTAATGATGTCCTTACTACCTTTCTGGGCCTTGAATTCGTCAGTTGCGTTGCTTTCTATGAAGGGTCAGAAAGTTCTCAGATTTCATCAAAAATATCTTAATTTGTGTTCCGAAGATGAACAGTCTTACGGGTTTGGAAAGACATGAGGGTGAGTAATTAATGACAGAATTTTCATTTTTGGGTGAGCTATCCCTTTAAATCTGTATTTTTGCCTGTTTGTTTGTTTTCCGTTAGAATCTTTAAAAAATATATATTAATATTTTGGAAAAAAAAATAGCTTTCTTTCCACATTAGCAGTTTTTTAACCATAATTGAGAGAGGTTTTTCCAGGATGGTTCACTGTACCCCCTTCAGAAACTCAGACAGTGCTGGTTGTGCAGGCACACTGTGCTTGCACAAACAAACACGCTGACGAACTGCAGAAAGCTCCACGGGTCCACAACTGAAGTGACCCAGAATAAGATCAGAGAGCAGAAGAGATGCCAGCCTGTCAGAGAGACTTATTAATGCCCACCACACATATAAACACACACCAGCACTGTCTGGTTCACACAGTCTCTCACCATCATCATTCTAGTTCACGCTTTCACTGCCTGTCACCTCACTCCCTTTTTTTAGAAAGGGTGTGATGTTGTGTTGAAACGTTTGGGGTTGGGTGTTAAAAGAAGATTCTTATGCTTACCAAGACTGCATTATTTAACTGAAATGTAAAATGTTATTAGAAATTTGCATAACCTTTTACTATGTTTTAAATGTAATTTATTCCTTTGATGGCAAAGCTGAATTTTCAGCATCATTACTCCAGTCTTCAGTGTCATGATCCTTCAGAATTTTGTATAAAAATATTAACTTTAATTACCTTTAGGCCATCTAATCAAGTAACAACAAGTCACAAAAGACATTAAAAGTCACATTTGATATTATTTCTGGTCAAGTGATAACTTTGAAATGTTTTTAGGGCAATCCAAGGCCTCAGGCTGAGACCGACTGCGTGCAGCATCTCAACAATCAGCTAAGAAAACGTCGTCATCATCGCCGGCACATTGCCCAGCAGCAGAGGGCAGCATTGAGACGGATCCGACAGTTGCAGCAAACTGTAAGTTGCATCTTCCGCCTTCATCAGCCAATCCATACCTTACGCTACACTGCTATATCTAGTTTAATATAAATCTGTCAATCTGTTTTCAGCCCAGTGTAAGCACAGTGCATAGAGAGAGACAACCAGGTCAGATGGTCACATGGACCGGGCCGGGCTTCGCCCGGGTTAAAGACGGCGCTGGCCTTGAGTTCACTATCAGCAACATCCCTTACGCTATGGAATATGACATTATGATCAGATACGAGCCAGAGGTGAGTGGTCTGAAACACTAGAGAGATTGTTTCGAAATATGGTAGCTGACTAGGTGGTGGATTATTTTAGACTAGCCAACAAACAGCAACCAGCTGGTCTTACCAACTAAAAGTAATGACCATCAGGAACCAGTTTGACTAGAAACCAGCTACTATGTTCAAAAACTCAAATACCATTTGGTTTAAATCTCCTTTAACACTGCAAAAAATGATTTTCTTCCTAGGTATGTTGACTCATTTTCCAGTATAAACATCTAAACATTCTTAAATCAATACACATTTACTTAAAAAAGAAAATTACATCATATGAAGTTTCATTTTTCTGAAAAATATATCAAAGTTAAGTGAGTTTAAGCTAAATACACATCTGCTAGTGAGTCAGAAAATTAATTCAGAGATTAAACTAGTGAATTTTTCTTACCTCACGGACAGATTTGGTAGCACTTTAGAATAGGGAACACATATTAACTATAAACTAAGAGTTTTCCCACACTAAATTCCTAAGTTGCGGCTTAATAATAGTTAGTAAAGTAGTTGTTAGTAAGTTTAGGTATGAAGTAGGTTTAAGGGATCTACAAAATGGTAGTGCAGAGTAAGACATTAATATGTGCTTAATAAATGTACACTATGAATCAAAAGTTTTTGAACAGTAAGATTTTTATTTTTTTAAAGAAGTCTCTTCTGCTCACAAAGCCCGCATTTAAGCCAAAGTACAGCAAAAACAGTACATTTTGAAATATTTTTACTATTTAAAATAGCTGTTTTCTATTTGAGTATATTTTAAAATGTAACTTATTCATGTGATTTCAAAGCTCAGTTTTTAGCATCATTACTCCAGTCACATGAGCCTTCAGAAATCATTCTAATATTATGATTTGTTGTGCAAAACCATGTATTATTAGTATTTTTGAAAAGAAAAGCATTTATCTGAAATAGAAATCTTTAAAAATATTAATTTCTATAATTGCAGATAAATTCTGATCTTTGAATCTTTCTATTCGTCAAAGAGTCCTGAAAAAAATTACTCAGCTGTTTTAAATATTGATAATAATAATAATAAGTATTAATAATAATAATAAATGTTTCCTGAACAGCAAGTCAGCATATTAGAATGATTTCTGAAGGATCATGTGACACTGAAGACTGGAGTAATGATGCTGAAAATTTAGCTTTGATCATAGGATTAAATAACATTTTTAAATATATATTTAAATAGAAAACAGTTATTTTAAATAGTAAAAATATTTCATAATATTACTGCTTTTGTTGTACTTTGATCAAATAAATGCATGCTTACTGAGCAGAAGAGACTTCTGTAAAAAAAAAAAAAAAACATTAAAAATCTTACTGTTCAAAAACTTTTGACTGGTAGTGTACTAATAAACAGCCAACATACTAGTAATATGCATGTTAATAAGCAACTAGTTAGTAGTGAGAATTGGTCCTTAAAATAAAGTGTTACCACAGTTTTTATTTATTTATTTTTTTGTCTTCTTTTAAGCATAAACTCACTTAATTGATAATTGATTTTTCAGAAATTTCTCAAATGTATCTTAAAAATGTTGAGATATTTGTACTGGAAAACAAGACAAACATAGTAAGTTAAAAAATTCCAGTGTATTTACTTAATAAAATATCCCAAAATATCATATTTGGTATAATTTTAACATTTATTTTATAAGTAATCATTTTGTCCATTATTTTTGTTATGCAGTCCACAGAGGACTGGGAGGCTCTAGTGAGCGTCACATCCCTGGATTTACCCACAAGTCTTCGCTGTGGAAACATGTTGCCCACAGAGCAGATGTACACAGTCACAATGTCCCACCACAGAAGGTAATATCATTGTGTTTATGTCTGTGTGCGTCCGTGTTTACCTAACATATCAGGAATGCTTTTTTTTTTGGATTTAAGTATGCATTCATATTTCTTTGTAAGCACTCCATTCATAGTTGGTGTAGTGTAGACTTATGTACAATTAAGTATTATGTACAAAGTACTATATTAAACCTTGTGGCCCACCCTTACTTCATGGGAAACAGATTTCCAAGGCAGTTGTTTTGATCATTTTCCTTCATGGCTAAGTTTTTGGGTGCCATTGTAATCTGAATCTAATCTGATTTTTGGCCTCGTCCCAAGCTCGGGGAATGCAGGAGTAAATTAGACTATGTCAAAAGCTGCATATCCTTTTGAGCAACCAGAGAGAATTAAAAAAATAAGACACTGGCTGAGTAAGAAAGTAGGAGAAACACGAGAAAATTAAAGGAGACAGGGAGCCAGGTGAGTTCAGGAAGTTCAATCTGGATATTACTGGTCTAAGTCTTTCGATGAAGAAATTAAAGCCGGGCAGGAGATAAGACTTCACAGACATTATCAGGCTGGTGGAGCTGCTGTGGAAACTAAATAAGGGTGGCTGTCTGGTGCTGGAAAGGGATTTGAGTCAATGAGTGTTGTTAACATTGGGGGAGGAAGTAGCTGTATGCGCTTTAACCCGATTAAAGCTGGTGAAATTTCTTGATAGTTTGTGAATAAAAATAATAATCATGTCCCGCATAGTAATTGCATATTTCGTTCAAATACAGTGCCGTTCAAAAGTTTGGGATCAGTAAAATTCAGATTTATTTTATTATTAGTTTATTTATTTTTGGTTTTATTTTTTTGAAAGAATTTTATTTAGCAAGGATGCATTCAATTGAATAGTGACAGGAAACACAGTTATAATTTTATTAAGTTATAATTCAAAATATTTAAATTTCAAATAAATTCTGTTCTTCTGAACTTTCTATTTAAAGAATCCTAAAAAAAGTATATATATATGACTGTTTCCACAAAAATATTAAGCAGAATAACTTCATACTGATAATAATAATCATAAAAGTTTTTTGAGCACCAAATCAGAAAGATTTCTGAAGGATCATGTGACACTGAAGACTGGCGTAATGATGCTGAAAATTCAGCTTTTTCATCACAGGAATAAATTACATTTTAAAATATATTTAAATAGAATTTATTCTATATTTATATATAGATATTTCTATATTTTAAACTGCAATAATTTTTTACAATATCACATTTTGCAGTGTTTTTGATCAAGTAAATTTAAAACAAATTAAAAGAATGGTAATGTGTACATTTTCAGAAGTGGCTGTTATTTTAAATAGGAAAACTATTATATGATTATGATCTATTGAAATAGGTCACAGTGTTATTTCATTCCATATTTATATTTCAAATTTACAATGAAAAAAAAAAACATAAAACTTTATTTAGACAGTTAAATCAGACATTAAATTAACATTTTTCTTTGGATCCCATCAGATTTTTGGACCCTGTTGTACAGTCAAATCAAAATTTATTCAGACACCTTCAACATTTCTCACATTATCACCGTTTATTCACTAGAAAATGGTAATAAAATGTGACAAGAAATCAGAGTTAAACTGTATCAGAACAAATTCATATTAATAATGTCAGATAACTTTGATAGAAAGGTATATAACAGATTACAATCAACCTAAAATACAGACAACTGTTAGTATGACAATATTAACACAACTATCAATACGTTGTTGACCAGTTACCAAGCGATGCTTACGTTTGTTCAGTCTGTGGCGTAAAACGGTCGCATTAGCAATTAAAGAAAAAACACTGGTCAGGTCAAAGCGTCTGAATAGTTTTTGGTCCCAAATGTTTATCAGTTTTACTGCTAGTCCACTGTATGAAGATTTTTTGGGTATAATACGTCACAGTTTACTTAATTTTGCTATCTTCACTTACATACATGAACTATAGTGTTCTGCACCCACTAGTAATAAAAATATCAAAAATTAAATGTGGTGTCCAACTAATTTGGTTTGACTGTATATGCGTAGACATTGTTAAATGATTAGCAGTAGTAAACGTAAAGAAATATGCATTATTAGACTGTTTATGAATATATAGTAATGGTTTGTAACTCTTGACAGGTATGTTGAAATGCCAAGGCCTTTTTGCTTTGAGCCAAACAACCAGTATGTGGTGTCCATCCGTTTCCAGCGCCATGCCGTATCTCACCGACACCTCACCGCCTTCACCCTGATAGACTCGGTAAGGATCCTCTCTCATTTACCATTCTCAGTCCTTTTTACATATTATTAAAAGCTTTAAACAAGAAAGGCACATGGTGCAATTTCCAAACCACAGTTAAAACACACACTGCCCCCTGCTGGTGTAATTACGTAAAACTTCTGTTGATCTACTGTAAAAATGACAAATGCTTACTCTTTCTTTCTTTCTCCCCACAGCTTGTACTGATACCCAGGTATGAGGAGCTCCCAGGTTTCCAGGGTGACGACGGTCCAGATGAGCGTCGGCGACAGGAGATGGAGTTGTACATGTGTTTGGATTCCTTCATGACCATGCCGATGCCTGCGCTGGCCGAGCTGTGCACTGCGCTCATTTGCAGCATCTCCGCGATCATGCATAACGGGGCCCTGGGTGAGTCGCACAGTGTTGGGGTCAAAGGTTAAAGGCATAGTTCACCAAAAAATTAAATTCGGTCACTAATTACTCACCCTCATGTTGTTGCAACCCGTAAGACCTTCATTCATCTTCAGAGCACAAATTTGAATCTCATGCTGTTGTTTAGACTCATATGAATGTCTTCTTAAACAGTGATAATAGTTTGAACTTTTTGTTTCCGCAGCTTGTCAATGTGACCCTCAGGGTTCAACGAGTGCTGAGTGTGATAAAGTTGGAGGTCAATGCCACTGTAAACCCAATGTTATAGGCCGTAAATGTGATCAATGTGCACCGGGGACATATGGATTTGGGCCCAACGGCTGCACTGGTAAGACGCTTTTTTTGTTGGAGGAGAATAAGTATTTTAATTCATATTTAATAGTGATATCAAATTGATTCATCGTGTTTAATCGTATCCAAAATAAAAGTTTGTGTTTACATAATATATGTATGTGTTCGATGTATATTTAAATGTATGTATAAATACACACACAGACATATATATACAGTTGAAAATAGAAGTTTACAAGTGTTAATTATTTTACCAAAATTACTATTATTTCCTCTTGCAGACTATATGTAAATGTGGTTTATGTGAAATATCTTCTTCAGGTCAGTACTAAATAAAAAATAACATGCATTTTGTATGATCCCTCTTATTTTGGTAAAATAATTAACATTTTGGAGATTCTGCAAGGTGTGTGTAAACTTCTGGTTTCAACTGTATTTAGGAAATATTTACATGTGTATATTTATTCATATTTATATATGATTTATATTTATATTTTATATTTAAGATATATGTAAGGTATATATTTAAGCACACACACATATATTACATATACACAGACTTTTACTTTAGATGCGATTTATCGCGATTGATTTGACAGCACTAATATTAAAATGAAAATAAACTGATAATATAAAAATATTTATTTGATAGACACTTAGGGCCATCATTGTTGTTTTTATATTGTTTTTTTGTTTGTTTTTTTTAGTTTAAGATTGTAATTAAATTAAATTTGACACATTTCTCATCGTCCCTAACTCCCTTTTCTCTGTCTGCAACAGTATGTGACTGCCACTCTCAGGGCTCTGTAGGGCATCAGTGTGACCCTGTTACGGGCCAGTGCCCCTGCCGGCATGGGGCGACCAGCCGCCAGTGCTCAGAATGCCAGCCAGGTCAGTGGGGATTTCCAAACTGTAGACAGTGCCAGTGTAATGGCCATACAGAGAGCTGTGACCCTGAAACAGGTGAATGCTATGAGTGCAGAGACTACACAGCTGGACAGCTGTGTGAGAGGTGAGAGACTACTTAATGTAGTCAATACACTGACTACATAAGTGAGCCTAAATCAATGCAACAAATTACAGTTGAGTCACTGATTAAAGTCACAATGTAATGCATTAAAGCAATGTAATGCAAAGGAGGGTGAGGCAGTCACAATCTACATATCAAATATGACAGCAGGTAAATTAATTGAAGGATTAGTTCACTTCCAGAATAAAAATTTCCTGATAATTTACTCACCCCATGTCATCCAAGATGTTCATGTCTGTCTTTCTTCATTAAAAAAAAAAGTTTTTTGAGGGAAACATTCCACGATTTTTCACCATACAGTTGAGGTCAGAAGTTTACATCCTCCTTTTCAGAACCTGCAAAATGTTGATTATTTTACCAAAATAAGAGGGATTATACAAAGTGCATGTTATTGTTTATTTCAGTACTGACCTGAATAAGATTTTTCACATAAAAGATGTTTACATCTAGTCCACAAGAGACAATAACAGTTACATCTATAAAAATTACCCCGTTTAAAAGTTCACATGCGCATGATTCTTAATACAGTGTTCTTAGAATGATCCACATCTGTGTTTTTTTTTTTGTTTAGTAATGTTTGTTCATGAGTTCCTTGTTTGTCCTGAACAGTTAAACTACCTGCTGTTCTTCAGGTGCCACAAATTCTTTGATTTTCAGCGTTTTTGTGTATTTGAGCCCTTTCCAACAATGACTGTGTGATTTTGAGATCCATCTTTTCACATATTACAGAAGGTTCAAACGCTCACTGATGCTCCAGAAGGAAACATTATGCATTAAGAGCCGGGGGGTGAAAACTTTTAGAATTTAAAGATCAGGGTAAATTTAACCTATTTTGTCTTCAGGGAAACATGTAAGTATCTTCTGCAGCCTCTGAAGGCCAGTACTAAATGAAAAAAAATATGATATTTAGGCAAAATAAAAAATAAAATAAAAAAATGTACACATTTTCATTCTGTTCAAAAGTTTTCACCCCCAGCTCTTAGTGCATAGTTTTTCCTTCTGAAGCATCAAAAGTCCCTCAGTTGTCTTCAGTGTGAAAAAATGGATCTCTAAATCATGCAGTCATTGTTGGAAAGGTTTCAAATACACAAAGTTGTTGGAAAACCAAAGAATTTGTGACACTTTTTTCTGAAGAACAGAAAGTATAAACTTTTGAATGGGGTCATTTTTATAAATTCAACAACTGTTTTCTCTTGTGGACTATATGTAAACATCTTTAATGTGAAAGATCTTATTTGGGTCAGTACTAAATAAACAATAAAATGCATTTTGTATGATCTCTCTTATTTTGGTATAATAATTAACATTTTGCAGCTTCTGAAAGGGGGATGTAAACTTTTGACCTCAACTTTATATGGGACTTCAGTGGTGGCCTACGGGTTGAATGTCAAATGTCAGTTTCAATCAGTCATTTTCTAAAATAAAATACATTTTTTATTCTTTTTAACCACAAATGCTCATCTTGCACTGTCTCTGTGATGCACATGCACGCATTGCGTAATCACGTTGGAAAAGTCACACGTGGTTAGTTCTTTATCTGTGTACTTCGGTTCAAAAATGTAGGGTAAGGCAAAAACGTTATCTAATTTTTCTCCTCCAGCTTCAAAATCGTCTGACGTTGTTTTGCTTCTTTTGTAAAGGACGTTTGACTTTCTTTGTACATTCGCTTTGTAAACATTGGGTTATTACTTTCACCTATGTCACGTGTGGCCTTTCCAACGTGATTACGTAATGCGTGAAGTCGAGCTAGTGCAAGACAAGCATTTGCGGTTAAAAAGTAACTATAGAATACAATTTGAAAAAAGGCAGATTGTTTCGCTAGATAAGACCGTTATTTCTCGAATGGGATCGTGTAGAGCCTTTTGAAGCTGCATTGAAACTGCAATTTGGACCTTCAACCTGTTGATGCCCAATGAAGTCCACTACATGGAGAAAACTCCTGGAATGTTTTCCTCAGAAATAAAATAATTAAGATGTTATTCTTTAAAGAAGTGTTTTGATTATTCTGTCCTTTCTTACTTTAGGTGTGTAAACGGTTTCTATGGTAACCCAATATTGGGTTCTGGCGAGCACTGTCGCCCCTGTCCATGTCCAGGACTCCCTGACAGTGGACACTCCAATGGAGCTTCCTGTCACACAGACTATTCATCTAATCAGATCCTCTGCCAGTGTGCTCACGGATATGCAGGTAAACTAGTGTCAGTAAATCAATCGTTTTTAACTCTCATTAAGAAGGTTTACTGACCATGTACTCTCTCAGGTCCTCGCTGTGATCAGTGCGCCCCTGGTTACTATGGTGATCCTGGGCAGCCTGGCGGGATGTGTCGGCCATGTCGGTGCAACGGGAACATTGACCCCCAGGACCCAGAGTCATGTGACTCACGAACCGGCCAGTGCCTCAAGTGCCTATATAACACCGACGGCCACTCTTGCTCTGAGTGTAAACCGGGTTACTATGGAAATGCACTCGCTCAGGACTGTAGGCGTAAGTACAGTGAGACATAAGTGTTTTATTTACAACGAATGAGTTAATGTCTGATTCTGCATTCTGTCTCTTTCCACAGGCTGTACTTGTGTAACAGCAGGAACTTCAGAGGACTACTGTACTGATGGAGTGTGTCACTGTGATAAACAGACTGGCCAATGCCCCTGCAAGCCAAACATCATCGGCCACAACTGTGACCAGTGCGCCCCCAACCACTGGAACTTCGGTTCGGACTGTGGATGCAAACCCTGTGAATGTGCCCAATCAAATGCCCTCAGCACTCATTGCAACATGGTATGTCTTGTGGCATACAGTATCTTTCTTCCTCATTAAATCTGTATTTTATCAGACTGAAACCTCAACATAAAACAAAAAATGACAATAAACAGACATGGGTCAAGACATGAACCGATGTGACTATATATTAAAGGGATAGTTCACTCAAAAATGAAAATTAACTCATTAATTACTCGCCTCATGTTGTTCCAAACCCCTAAGATCTTCAGAACACAAATTAAGGTATTTTTGATGAAATCCAAGAGCTTTCTGACCCTGCATAGACAGCAAGGGTCCTTCCACATTCAAGGTCCAGAAAGGTAGTAAGGATGTTGTTAAAATAGTCCATGTGACATCAGTGGTTCAACAGTAATTTTATGAAGCTACGAGAATACTTTTTGTGTGCAGAAAAAACAAAAATAACAATTATATTCAACAATTCTTCTCCTCTACGCCAGTGGTTCTCAACTCCAGTAATCAGGGCCCACTGCTGTGCACATTTTGTATGTCTCCCTCATTTAACACACCTGATTCAGATCATCAGCTCTTTATATAATATTTTCATTAAGCAAGGATGTAATAAATGAATCAAAAATGCTAGTATTTATAATGTTACAAAAGATTTTTATTTCAAATAAATGCTGTTCTTTTGAACTTCTTATTCATCAGATAATCCTGAAAATCTGGAATATTGTCACAGTTTCCACAAGAATATTAAGCAGTTTTCATTATAGATATTAAGAATTTTTTCTTGAGCACATAATTTCTAAAGGATCATGTGACGCTGAAGACTGTAGTAATGGATACAGAAAATTCAGCTTTGCCATCACATGAATAGATTTGAATGTATTAAAATAGAAAACTGTTATTTTAAATTATAATATTTCATAGTATTACTGTTTTTATTGTATTTTTAATCCAGAAAATGCATCCTTTATGAGCATAAGAGACTTCTTTCAAAATATTATGACAACAGATGTTTAATGGTAGTGTTTCTTGCAAAATTAAAAATACATTTAAATATACAATATAAAATTAAACATGAAATAGACACAAACTAGAACAGATACCTAAATATTTGCCACCTTAAACAGTCGTAGTAGACATTTTAGACTTACATTACGATCAAAGATGCTTCAGATTATATTCATATTTTATTTATAATTAATTCATCTTTTTTGTCATGGATTTAAGTATGTTTTCATGGCTTAAAGGGATAGTTCACCCAAAAATGAATATTCTGTCTTTAATTACTCACCCTCGTCTCGTTCCAAACTTCCAAAAGGAACACAAATGAAGATATTTTTGATGAAATCCAAGAGCTTTCTGACCTGCACAGACAGCAAAGCAACTGACAAGTTCAAGGCACAGAAAGGTAGTAAGGACATTGTTAAAATAATCCATGTGACATCAGTGGTTCAACTGTAATGTTATGAAGCTACGAGAATACTTTTTTGCACAAAGAAAACATTACAGTTAAACCACTGATGTCACATGGACTATTTTGTTGATGTCCTTACTACTTTTCTGGGCCTTGAATGTGGTAGTTGTGTTGCTGTCTATGCAGGGTCAGAAAGCTTTCGGATTTTATCAAAAATATCTTAATTTGTGTTCCGATGAACAAAGCTCTTACGGGTTTGGAACGACACAAGGATGAGTAATTACTGACAGAATTTTCATTTTTGGGTGGGCTGTTCCTTTAATGATTTTCTTTTTCTGCCTCTACTTGCAGTTCAGTGGCCAGTGTCATTGTCAGCCAGGTTTTGGAGGGCGACAGTGCAGTGAGTGTGAGGCATTTCACTGGGGTGATCCCAGAGTGCAATGTGAAGGTGAGTAGTGCACATACAGTACACATCTTACTCCTTTTTCTTCTCTGTGTCATATAATTATTACTTTATCTCCCTCTGATCAGAGTGTAACTGCAACCCTCTGGGGTCCGAGATGGCACAGTGTGACCGCGTAACAGGTGCATGCGTGTGTAAAGAGGAGGCTTCAGGACGTCGCTGTGACGAGTGCGCTCGTGGCTTTACCGGGAACTTGCCCAAGTGCGTTCCCTGCCATCCCTGCTTCCAGCTATGGGATGATGCCGTGTGCCAAATCGGCCGAGATCTGACCCACATCAAGGATGTCATTGCCATGATTCTGGAAAAGGGTGAGGTGCCCGGAGTCAGTGACAGCCGCATACGTGACCTGGAGGAGAAGCTGGCACAGGTTCAAGAACTGATTAAAGATGGAGACCGAGAGGGAATCTATAATTTAATAAGCCAGGCTATTGATGACTTGAGGTAAAGCTTGCACACAGTGGGTGGCACTGTAAATGTCTGTGACCCTGGACCACAAAACCAGTCATAAGTAGCACAGGCATATTTGTAGCAATAGCCAACAATACATTGTATAGTTCAAAATGATTAATTTTTCTTTTGTTCTAAAAATCATTAGGATATTAAGTAAAAATCATGTTCCATGACAATGTTTTGTAAATTTCCTACTGTAAATATATCAAAACTTAATTTTTGATCAGTAATATGCATTACTAAGAACTTCATTTGGACAACTTTAAAGGTGATTTTCTCAGTATTTTGATTTTTTTGCACCCTCAGATTCCAGATTTTCAAATAGTTGTATCTCAGGCAATATTGTTCTGTGCTAATTTATTCAGCTTTCATATGATGTATACATCTCAATTTAAAAAAGATTTACCCTTATGACTGGTTTTGTGGTCCAGGGTCACATTTCACTATGGTAAGGCTTGAAAACAGGGCCTAAAAATCATTTGTCACTTGCATTAACAAGGGTTAGATTATCATTCATAAAATTCAATTTAATCCATGCATTATTTTGCAAAAGCTGTTTTGTTATGCACCAAACATAAATTATATGTTGCATTTGGCACTTTGCAAGTATAATTTTGGACTTTGGTTGGATGTTACATGAGGATGACTGTAATTTTGCTCTATTTAAATGGACATATTTTCAGAGCGGAGATCGCTTTGACTGATGGGCGTCTGATGGGCGTGAGTCGAGAGCTGAATGTGACGGCAGACCTTGACAATGCTCTGAAACGAAACCTAACCGCATTAGAGAACGAACTGAAAGACTTGAACAGTACACTTCACCGACTGCGCAAAGAGCTGCAGAGTTATCTCACTGCTGGATTGGCGGGTAAAGTATTATTAAGTTTCGTTTGAGCTGTTAGAAAAAAAACCATAAGATTTGACATTTGTTAAATTCAACATCCAATCAAAATTAACCAAAGAAAAAAATACTCAATTACTTCGTAATATTCTAATCAAAATTTCTTGTCTGAAATGGCTTTCATTTAAGGCCAGTTCACACCATCAAAGATAATTAAATTGATAACATCAACAGATGACA
>JAHKKF010491469.1:0-11144 GCA_019740295.1 Labeo calbasu
TAGATAGATAGATAGATAGATAGATAGATAGATAGATAGATAGATAGATAGATAGATAGATAGATAGATAGATAGATAGATAGATACAACACTACAACGATAGATAGAACGAAAGATAGATACATAGGTAGATGATATAGATATATTCTATCTATTATATTTCAACTGTACATCTGGTAAAGGTTGGTGTTGTAAACTGTGTACCAGCATAAATGTCCTCAAAGCTCACAGACATGAACTAAAAGCCCTACAAAATTCACATCCTGATTTCACTGAGACTTTAAAGGTCATGCTCAGAATAAAAGACGTCTAAAACACTTTGTAGTTTGGATTTGAGAAGGTCTGGCTAGAAAAGATGTCTGGAGAGCTCCTGCATATGTTATCTCCAGCAATAACACAAAAAAAGTAGAGCCACAGCGTTTATCAGAGTAAAAAAAATGCATTTTTGTTTTGGGTAACACCACCTGTTCCAGATGTGGCACTGACAGATGTTTGCATGCATTAAACTGTCATAAGAATTATTTCTGCACTTTCTCTCTAGACTTTTTGTCGTCGTGTGTTTGTGTGTTGCCCTTCGTGCCATATGTGAGTAATTCCACTGCACATCTGTAATCTTATTTCATAATAGCATATGTCAAGGTACGATGGCTTCATATGACTAGCATCCTAGATCTTCTCACAAACACAAACAATGAGTATACAGGGATCACGCATTTCATCTCAAGAGTCATACAGAAACGCCAACATCCCATCTAAAACTTTCCACAGTCAGAATCAATTACACATCATGTCACAAAACACATTACCATTCAGTTCTAATCAAACTTTCTCTGCCTCTCTGTGCTTGAGGTTTCATGGAACTGGATGGATATCACATAATGGATATTTTGAGAGCCATCATGCATTATGTTGGGTGGGGAATGGAGGTGATGCCTGAAGTGTGAACTCAGATGAGTTATTCTTGTGCCAGTTCAGTTTTGAGGGGTGAAGAGCATTGTTTTGCTTTATGCATGTATTTTTTTCTTTTCCCAATATTTGTCTAAACACATTTGCCCAGATGAAAAATGCATTTATTTTTAACCAAATATGAGCTAAAGAGGCAAAATGTATGATGCAATTGCTATCATTTTTAATTAGTGAGTTGCCGAAATGAAAACGCTTGAGGAATTCAGTCGGTGCCCATTTAAATAGACAGGAGCTGCACTTGAATGTCTAAAAAAAAGGCTGCCTGGGGGAGTTACAAAGATGCAATCTCAAAGACTAGTTTTAAATAGGCCCAGAATTTGCCCTTTTTTGAACTTTCCAAGACGTTAAACTAGGTTGATTTCCACGCACAATCCTGTGGAACCATTGCACATTTCTGGCTGGGAATAAATTGAAATAAAGATTAAAATTAAATCATTCATAAGATTAAAAAAAAAAAAAAAAAAAACATATTAAAATTATTACATTTATAATTGAAATAAAATCAGTTGACAGTGAAGTACCTCAATAACACAAAAACTATAATACAAAATAAAATAATACAATAAAAATAAAATAAAATAAAATTATAAAATAATAAAATAATACAAAACACTACAATTTAAACCTAAAATAAAAACTCTAAACTGCTCTACTTTCCATGCAACTTAAAGTGCAATGATTGAAATCAAGTGAAGTACAACAAAATGAGAGCAAGTGAAAATATGAGCTCAGGTGAGTTAATCTTGTGCCAGTTCAATTTTGAGGAACAAAAAGCATCTAATTTTGCTGTATTTGTGCTGTCATATTTAATTAGTGATTTGCTAAAATGAATGGGGATTTCAGTCTGTCCCAATTTAAATAAAAAGGAGCTGTACTTGCATGTCTAGAAAATGGCTGCCTGAGGATGTTACAAAGATGAAATCTCAAAGAATACAATTTAAACAGGCCTAAAATTTCCATGATGAACCACATGAAACCATTATATTCAATGTGCTAGTTAATTTATGTTACTCTACTTCAGCAGTAAAACACAAAGCACAAATTGCACATTTCTGGTTTGTTTTCTCAGGTGCATGTATTAAGCTAAAATGATAAATTGAGTAAAGCACAACATCCGCTAATCTGGCACACTGTGAATGTCTAAGCGAGCGTTTAAACTGCAGAGTTTAATCCTGTTGTGTTTTATACTTTGTCATTCTAAATTTGCCTATCATTCGGTGCTTCCCTAGAAAGATACGCTCTCCAAAAACATCTCTCATCTCTCAGATAAATGGCAGCAGTGATGAAAATAGAAGGGTAATCATTTATATGAGATAACAGAAGCGTAGTGACCGGTCTTTGCCACCCACAGTCTGACTGCATGGCAGCTCATCAGTCTTCTTGTCTTCTACAGCCATAATCCTCCTGTTCACAGTAATGAAGGGCCGACAGAATGAAGACACACTTATGCGCTTCTGGGTCATTCCTACAGTTTGGTGGATTTTATGTCCCCATAAAAAAAATACGGCATATTTTACATAAAATGTTATGCCACATGGTTTTTCATGCATTGATGTATCCTATTAACACAAACTCATTATAAATTTATGTATAGTAGCCTACATACACTTACTTATTGACTTAGACATAAAATACAATCAATTGTAATATATATATATATATGGATTCAAATCTCAAGGTGACAGTTTAACAGCTAAGCCCAAGCCTCCGTTACTAATTCGAAAAAGTCACTTCAAAACTAGTAAGGAATGAACGTTGAGTTTCATTGAAAGCTTATTGTATTACTGTATTAAAATCTCACTGTATTATGTAAAATATTATGAGAAAGAGATGGACTGAGCAAGCGTGATTACCTGCATTCATTCTTCAGCTCAATCTCATATTCACAATAAAACATTAGTTTGGGTGTCCGCTAAGAAAAGCGATATCTTTGTTGTACTATCCTTTCATCTGTTAAGGGTGATTTCCGATGACAGCACTGCTTGGTGCATTTGTTGGCTGCATCTTGCGAAGTGTTGTTGAAAGTGAAAATAATGTCCTTGTTTACAACCCTGTTTCAATCTCTTTCAATATAAAAGTCTTTATGGCTGACTCCTGTCACCATCTAATGTTGGAATAATATCTAAAATCACCATTGCGAACACACGCAGTTTCCCAATACTAAATACTCTTATTAAAATACTACTATTATTTATATAAAACATTATTTATTGAATAATAATGTTTAATAAACAACAACAGTCATCATAAAAGTTCCTAGGCAATTCAGTCAGAAGTACAAAGGCAGCGCTCTGATATACAGCATATATGAATTTACATAAAATATAAGGTGATGAGATTTTGCTCTCAGCCAAAACTATTTGCTCTGGAACAAATAATAAATGAACGAGACCAAAGACTTGGATTTACCCAAAATTAATTATATCTCATGTTTAACCAAAATAGAGATATCAGAGCCAGTGGCAAATTCCAGAAGATCTGGCTGAGGTGAGACTGCTCTCAGTGGGTTGATAAGTGCTGAACGCTCGTTGACGGCCTGGAGCTCACTTCTTCAAAAACACTGAAGCAAATTTTCCAATAGACATTATCTTTATTAACAAAATTGCATAATTAAAGTCTAAAAAATACATTCACGCCTAAAAAAACACTCTTAAAACCACATTCCATGACACAAAAACAGTATTATATAAAAAATTATATTGGATTTGGGCGTCCACCATGACACTCTCTGTGAGAAATACCGCAAACGGAGTGATACAAACGGTGAAATGGTTGGAGTACTGATATAACTGGAATATCGTACTCCTCTCAGCCAATCAGATTCAAGGACCAGATTTTTTTTTATTTTATGTGTAAAACCATTAAATTAGTTTCACTCTCAAACTCCAGTCAAAAGGCATTTCTACATTTTGTATAGTTTTACATTTTGTGCTATTAACAACTAAATTAGCAAATGCTTCTATTTCCCTTAATAACACACTGGCTGATGCATCATCATCCTGCAAATGCTAAACTTGTATCTAAATATGTTACAAATGAAAAGTAAATGCACATGAATCATCTTCCCCATCTTGCCCTATCTATTTAAATTCCTTGTCAGCTTGTTGTTCTTTCCTAGCTAGTAATGGGCTTTATAAACTTAAAAAGTCCATCCTGTTATACAGTTACACAGTAAAAATGTCATGTAACAGGGTGGACAAATTTTCTAGAATATAGATGTGTAATGTGAAAAATTTGATCAGTATTCTTAAGTTATACTAGCCTTTCTGATATAGAAAAGAATGATCTTCTCCCTGACAAAACTAAAAAAAAAGAAATGAATTTTGCAAACCTGCTCTTGCTAAAATTCACCAAACTGCAGAAATGCCTCTTCTGCTTAAGAAGTTGGTCATTCTATAGTTCCTTCTGAGGTAAAAGTCTCAAGTTTTTCAACTACAAGTTCTAGTCAGACAAGATTCTTCCAGCCAGGAACTCATCTCGCAAGCCACAGAGTGCCTGGAGCGTCAATTACAACTATATTTTCACCTGAGAAGAAGTGGTGTAGAAATACTATGGAAAACCTGCCACTATCCCAAGTGAATTTCCTAAAAGAGGCTGTATAAACAAATAGGAGCCGTAAGGGAGATATGCATTGAGAAACACAGATGAGCGCTGATAGAGAAGGCCTTGATGTGGCGGTGATGAAGGCGAGGCTGAGTACACTGAGCGCAGCTCCATTCATCTTGCCCCTACAGCAGACAGGCTGCAGTAATGACTCCCTAGAGAACACGGCTCTGACCTTGGATACACATCTTCTGCCAGAGCTCTACGGCACTCCCTCAGGGACAACCTACCTACCTAGCGTGTGTGGGCTTGGCGGAAAAGGGAAATCTTCGAAAAACAGAAATAAAGTTGTTGTTGTTGTTGCAGTTGTTGACTGCTGAACCTCGGCTGATGATCAACACATCCAAATATTGTTAATATTAATGATTTGGCAGAGTGAATCAATAACAGGGTTGGGGCTGAGAGAATAACTATGTCAAGACAAGGCTGTTGTTACTGTACTATTGGATACTCGGTGAGTGAAATGTGTATTTGTCAGGTTTGCAGGCCTTGGGTGGAACTTAAATCCAGATCTGCATTCGTTGGAGAAAACAGCAGTGCTTGCAAGGCAAGTGTACAAGACAAGTTTAGGAGCAAGTGTTTGGTTGTGAGCTGCTGATTCAGCATTGTCAACGTCACGGCGCTCAGACGGCTTTCTGTCACTTGTGCATGAAAATCAACACAGAAAATACCTTATATACTAGCTTTGTTGTAAAACACAAAAACTGTTTACAGTGCAAATAAGTGAAAGAATTAAGAGCAATAGCAATTTCCTGTAGCTCAAACAGTAGCGCTAGCGATGCCAAGGTCAGAGGTTTGATTCCCAGGGAAAGCAAGAACTGATAAAAAATAAATAAATGCATGTAAGTTGCCCTGGATAAAAGCATCTGCCAAATGCATAAATGTCAATGCAATATTCAAATGAGTGCAAGAATCAAGACCAATCACAATTCAGTATGCAAATAATATGATAATGCATTCAGTGGCAAAGAAAGTCAATAAGGGTTTTTTTTCTTTTCTTTAGTAATTACATGAAATTTACGTTAAAAATGTATACAATTCAATATTTAAATAATTACAAAATATTAAAATAATAATAATTATAACATAACTAAATACATTAAAATGAATTGAATTAGATTACTTGAAATAATGATTAAATAGAATAAATTATAAATAGTAGATACAAAACTTAAATGAATGCCTTGGCAAACTAATGAATATAATATTAAAGTGAAATAAATATAAATAAAAGTTAAATATAAATATATAAAAAAAAAACAATAATAAAAATGACAAAAGCACCTAACAAATTACTAAAACAAACTAAATGAAAACTGAAAATATATATTAAAAAAGGGTTTTTGATAAAACCTTAATAAAAATAAGATGCATGCTAGAGGTGTGAAAATGTCATCACGTGCAATCAAAAACCACAGACAAAACTGAATTTCCTCATTGGCAGCTTATTCCAGATCAATGCATGTCGAGTGTGTGGCCCCGGCTTACAGACTTAATTTCCCATTTAATTCATCAGACTGTGTCTGATTTAAATCTTCAAATGTTCCAACTGTCAAGAAAGAAGAAACACTTGTTTTGATAGCTGCTACAAAGACGATCGTTTGAAAAATGAGGCTTAAAAATGTGAAGTTTTGTAAAGTGGCTAAGAAGCAGCTAGTGGATGTTGACACAGCAACCCTCCCCTTATCTGCTGAGAAATCCCTGACAGAATACTCCACAAACAAGATCAAGGCTGGGTCCCGATACTCAGGGACTATTTGATGCGCCCCCTTTTTTCCAGCGAGGAGGAGCAAACATCAAAGAAGAGCTGTGAGGTCTGCAAATGTGAGACATTACCTTGAAAGCGTCTTCAAAGACAACATCTTTAAATAATCTGTTTAATGGAATAAAAATGGCTAATTGACTACTCGAAGGTAGTAATTTCCCACCTGAGGGCTGTACTGTGCAGAGAGAAGGCAAATAATTAGCAGAAGTCAAAAAAGTTCAGAAAACAGTCGCAAATACGTGAAATAGTGGTGTTTTTGGTGTTGTTGTGGTCCTTCCTTTTCATTTACTGCATAACAACAACCCGATTTTATTACCAATATTTATTACTTTACTACTTTTAGGCACAAGTAAAACACATTGCTGCGATTTTAAAGTATTTAAAAATGTATATATAAAATAGTAATAATAATAAAGTTGCTAAAATTATATTGAAATTAAATGATTAAATAACATCATTAAAAATTATATTTTTATAATAACTATTAATAATACTATCAATATATATATATTATTGATAACTGTTAATAATAACAACAACAATAATAATAATAATAATAATAATTATTATTATTATTATTATTATTATTATTAATAGTAGTAGTATTAACATATCAGTAAACTGATATTTTACTAACAATAGTAATAAATCGTAATTAAAAAAACATAAATAAGGGTACAATAATAATAATAATAGTTATTATTATTATTATTTGCATTTGCCATCATAATAATAATCATTATTATTACAAGTAATAGTAGTAGTATTAAAATGGCAGAAAACTATTTTTTTACTAACAGAAGTCATTTTTATAATAATAATTATTATTATTATAAGCAATAGTAGTAGTAGTAGTAGTAAAAATGGCAGAAAACTAATTTTTTACTAACAGTGGTCATTATTATTATTATCATCATCATCATCATCATAATCATCATCTAGCAACAATATTACTACTACTACTACTACTACTACTAATAATAATAATAATAATAGCAATTAAAAAATAATAGTAATTATTATTATTATTATTATTATTATTAATAACAATAACTATTATTATTAATATTATTATTATTAGGAGTAATAGTAGTAGTAATAATAGTGGTAGTATGTAAAATGGCAGAAAACTTTTACTAACAATAGTCTACCATTATTATTAGCATTAGCATTTAGCAACAATATTACTACATTATTATTCTTATTATTAGGAGTAATAGTAGTAACTATTATATGTTTATTATATATATAATATTATTATATATGTTATTTGTACTAACATATCATGTTATATAACATTATAATAACATAACATATAAAAAATACAAGGACTGTTACTGGTCTTAAAAAAGCCTCTCGTTTTTCATCAGTATCTTCTGATGGTTTGCTAAAACCATGAAAGTGGCAATTGCTGTGTAATTTTGACCTTTATGACCTTTAATCTGGGTTTTGTTTTGGGTCCATGTTGGATTCAGTGACAAACTTGGCCAGCTGAAGTCCCATATGCCGCGTATGGCAGCCACGGTTGAGAGGCTGGCAAAGCGAGACTGGCATCAACACCAGGCCAAGCGACTGAACACACCTGTCAACACAGATTAGGATTAACAGACAGATTCATCTTGGATTCACCCCACCAGGCTGCTGACCAGCCAGTATGAATGAATGAATGAAGAATGAACCTGGCAGTGTGAGTCAGATGTTGGACCTGCGGGAGAAGTAATTTATTGCATCACAGTCTCAAAATCTAAAATGTTGTGTTTTACAAAAAAGCAGCACCGAGATCTGCTTTAAAAAAAAATGACAGCATTAAATTGATCAAAAGTGACAGTGAGGACATTTTTAATGGTTTTTGAGGGATCATGTGACACTGAAGACTGGAGTAATGATGCTGAAAATTCAGCTTTGATCACAGGAATAAATTACATTTTAAAATATATTCAAATAGAAAACGGTGAAATTGTAATAATATAACTGTATTTTCTGTCAAATGAAAGCAGATCAAATTCAACCCATGAAGTCCTAACTACTATATAAAGGTCCTATCTGCTATATAGGATGTGAACAGAAACACCCACATGACTCTGAGAAGGTGAGCCATGTGCTTTGTTGCCAGAACCTGTCAAAAGATTTTCTCTTGTCCTTCTCCCTTCTGACTCTAGATGCATCCATGCATTAATGATTTAAATTAGGACGCATATCATGCATTGTGTCATCCCATATCACACCATTTTACTTTCCTGTCCTGATTCCATTATTCAGTGAACTAATGGCAGTCTGGCTCTCGGGCCAAACCCGAGACTAAAACAATGACATTGAAGCCTGATGAAGCTAATGCCCAATGTCATACAAAACCCACAAGAGGAGCTGTCATGCACAAGCTCTAATCTAAAAACCCAAGCTGAGCGAAATATGAAAAGTCACATTGTGAGATATAAAGTCACAATTATGATAAGTAAAATAACAAAGCCGAGCTATAAAGTTACAATTGTAAGATATAAAGTCACAGTTCCCCCTTTTTATTGTTATTCTGAGGTGGAAACAGGTTTCCATAGTTCATGGACATAATTTACACTGAAAAGCTTGAGGGAAACATAATTTGCATGTGCGTGTAAATCTGTCATTTGCTAGGTATGTAAAGATGTTTATGTGTGGGTATACTTAGAGATGCTAATTTAGCCTATTAGCATGAATAGCCTCCTGTTTGTGTTTATATTTTATTAGCTCAATGAATATATTATGACACTGAATACATTGTTTATATTTATTCTGCATTTCACATCTCTCGTAATTAAACAGCTAATTAACAGCTGAGGAAAAGTGCATGCAGGCAGAGTACGTATGCCATCTGTAGTGTCAGAAAGATAATGCAACCATCCATCACATCTCTACCTGATGCAGATATCTGACCCTGATCCATCCGCTCATGCCACTTTCACACAGCTTAAGTTTAAAGGAATAGTTCAACCAAAAATAACAATTCTGCAATCATTTACCTATCCTCAAGTTGCTCCAAACCTATTTCTTTTTCTTCTGTTGAACACAAAAGAAGATATTTTATAGAATGTGGATAACCAAACAGTTTTTGGTGACCATAATATGGAAGTCAGTGGCTACCAGCAACTGTTTGGTTATCAATATTCTTTAAAGTATCTTTTGTTGTGATGGAAATTTTTGTTATTTATGAGACATCCCTGCCACTGACAGAATTTTTCAGCTTTCTGTGTTTTCACTGGTGTACAGTAGGAGGCGCTATTACGCATCTTCTTAAAGAGTATTAAAGGGATAATTCACCCAAAAATGAAAATTACCCCATGATTTACCCATCCTCAAGCCATCCTAGGTGTAAATGACTTTCTTCTTTCAGACAAATACAATCAGAGTTATATTAAAAAATGTCCTGGCTTTTCCAAGCTTTATAATGGCAGTGAATGGCTGTTGAGATTTTGAAGTCTACTAAAGTGCATCCACATACACGAGAGAGTGGCGTTCCAGCAGATGATGTAGGATGCAGTACGTAGACGTAGCGTAAGCTTCGGTGAAAAGTGACGAGCGCGGAAGTGCAGTGGAGAGAACAAACAAAACACTGGTCATGAATTAGAAGTACAAAACAAGGATTTTGCAAAATGTTGGAGAATTTCGATATAAGCCAAGCGGAGACTGATTTTCCTTTGCTTGTAAACAAAGCTTGGTTCTCACGAGACTAGAATATTGTCACTGGAGCTTATGCTACACCTACGTCATCTGCTGGGACGCCACTCTCTCATGAAGTTGAGTACGACATTTAACGGAAGATAGAGATTACGGTTTATAAATTTCTAAATATGGATATTTTCTTATACAAATGCATCAATTCACTTTAGAAGGCCTTTATTAACCCCCAGAGCCGTGTGGAGTACCTTTTATAATGGATGGATGCAATTTATTGCGCTTCAAAATTTCAACACCCATTCACTGCCATTATAAAGTTTCGAAGAGGCAGGATATATTTTTTAATATAATTCCGACTGTACTCGTCTGAAAGAAGAAAGTCATATACACCTAGGATCGCTTAAAGGGTGAGTAAATCATGGGGTAATTTTCATTTTTGGGTAAACTATCCCTTTAAATCTCTAGGTCAAAACACGGTGAAGAAGAAGCAGAAACAAGGCAATGTGTATGTAAGAAGATGTTCTTTTTTTGACATATTACATGTTCATACAAAGTATTCATACAATAAAATACCACAATATTTTTTTTTGTTTGTTTCATATCAGTCAATACCGATAATCATCATGATAAATGTCAAATTTTCATCAATTTTAAAGGCAGATTTTTGCTACAGTGTGAAAGTTGTAAAAACCAGACAGTAAATTGTGGCTTTAAACTATTCTTTATGGTCAGAACATCACAAACACTTCATGTTTTTTGAATTCTTTACACTTTTTCGAGTCATTTTTCTTTAAGAATATAAATATCTTAATAGAAAAAATCTTAGTAATATTGTAATATTGTTTCAAATCAAGAAACAAGTTTGTGTTGCCTGATAATATTAATAATAATATAGCATTTTTGTCTCTTAGAAATACACATTTGATAGTAGCTAGAGTTAGAATGCAGATGTAGATGTGTAAAAATTGTAGCAACCTCATTTTCACAAGGGTGAAACTGAATTATTCTGACTGTTTGAGTCAGTTTAAGTTGTTTGAGTATTATTATTATTATTATTATTATTATTATTATTATTATTATTATTATTATTATTAACAATTGCTCTTCCATTGTAGCATACATTTAGATCATGATAATAACAGTAAAACCACAAATATAGCAC
>JAHKKF010491470.1:0-11110 GCA_019740295.1 Labeo calbasu
AGATATTATAATATTTATATGAAATTAAATTATATATAATTCTAAATAATATAAAAATACAAACATATATTTATTATAAATAATAATTATTATTATCATAATTATTTTATAATATATTTATATTTATTATAGCACGATATCATAATAAAAGTCAAAACATGTAGTTGTTACAGATTTTGCCTGATCTGACCCATTAAAATGACCTGAAATGCTTGTAAAATGTAGGTATATAGGTTGATTTTAAATCAGATTCAAATGATTATTATTATTTTAATTGTTGATTGAATTAGAGTTAATATTTCTGCTAGAATTTGTTTACCATGGTAAATATCTGATGATTCATCCTCTGTTATCTGTTATTTCATAGCATCGCCAGCCTCTGGTGACCCGCATTATAATCTCATTAATTATTCATGAGCTGACCAAATTACATTTCCAAATTTGAAATGTTTAAGCTGATAAAGCGTTAATTTATTGTTAACGGCAGACTTCGAAAGTCAAAACATGACTTGTTTTTTTTTATGATTTAAAACGATCGCGCTGTACATGATCTGACCCATTAATGACTTAAAATCCTTCTGGTATATCCAAATGTAGATTAATTCAGTCATATTAAATCACTTAAATCATATATATATATTAATTGTGATGAGTAAATTAAGGCAAATTTTTGCTGGAAACTGTTTACCGCGGTAAATATTTGATGATTCAGTTCCTGGCCTGTCATGACCCTCATCATCTCATGAATTATTCATGAGCTGACCGCTTTATCAGCGCGCGACACCTCCTCTCATCTGAAGATACCTGCCGTCTCAAATCACGCGCTCACGTGGAAACGCTTCACCACGGCGACAGAGGGGGCGTGAACCGTCTCCTAGGTGACGCTGCCACACACACACACACACACACACTGCAAAGACAACCCACAGGAGGAGAGAGAGAGAGAGGGAGGAGAAGAGAAGAGAAGAGAAGAGAGGAGAGAGGAGGAGGCAGGCTGTTCTCGTTTCCTACTAGATGTGGATTATACGTTGTTTTCACCATGGCACCATCACGGCACCGGTAGCAGGGGCTGCTGGGAGATCAGATGCACGGCTTCGAGCATCATCTCTCTGAGATGGCCGTGTACGCGTGCGGCTCGAGGCAGGAGTGCATCGGACTCTCTCAGGCGAACGGCAGCCTGCAGTGGGAGGCTGATTGAGCTGCGCGTGTGTGTGCGTGTTCATACAGCACCACAAAGCCTCTTCCCAGCTCCCAAATTCCTCATCACGCAACGGCAAGGTAAGAAAAGCCGCGTTTTGGCATCTCTATGCGAGTTGTGGTCATGATAATGATGCTGAGCGCCGCTGACGGGCTGCTTTGTGTTGCATCGCTGGATAAAGACGCGCAGATAGCGAGCGGGTGATGGGAGAAAGCAAAGCAAGCAAAGGCACAAAGCCTAGACGACAATGAGGACGTAAAGCTGTGCTGATGGGGAAATGCTTTTACCTTCTCTCACCCTCACCAGCCCCACCTCCTCCGCGCTGCATTTGCATGCAAAGATGAAAATATACTCGAGGCATCATTTGGGGTTCTCAGATCGGTGCACTCAAGGTAAACCCTTCAAAAATGGCAGGAACTTACAAAATGGATCCCATAAGTTCAGTATTATGGACCTGATGTATTAAAGTTCCTTTAGAGAATTACAGGACATTTGAGGCACCTTCAGAAGCATGTCTAGATGTTCTCCAAAGGGCGAGTTGAGGAAGCCCGATTGGAGCTTTAAGTGTGTTGTCATTTGTGAAGAGCTCAGTCACACTAAAAAAATAAAAATACTCTTTATTGGCATCTATGCATAGTTCCATGAAGAACCTTTCCCTTGCATGAAAGGTTCTTTATAGTGGAAAAAGGTTTTATAGATTATTAAAATATTTTTTTGCTGAAAGGTTGTTTGGGAAACCAAAAATGGTTGGTTCTTCAATAGCGTAAAGAACATTTTAATAATCTAAAGAATGTGTTTTCACTATGAAGTACCTTTTGTCCAGTGGAAAAATTCCATAGATGGAACCATCAACGGCGATGAAGAACTTTTATTTTTACGAAGTGATTTTTAAGAATCATTTTTGGTTCCACGAAGAACCAATTTGCTTAGTCTTAAGAATTTAAAAAATGTGATCTGAAGAACCTTTTTCCACTGTAAAGAACTTTTTGTTCTTCCATGCATGTTTGAGGTTCTTCATGGAACCATTTGTGCCAATAAAAAGCCTTTATTTTTTAAAGACCGCATAATGAAGCGCCTTCATGCAAACACCTCAGATTGACCAATAATGACATTTCTTTCCAAATGCAAGAGCTGGTGCACATCTTAACCTGTTAAACGTTATAATTACCATTTAAATCTTTGAATCTGAATACGTTCACATGCACTTAAAAAAAAAAACACCAGGATGTAGGTATGCATATGTAAATGTACATTTATGCATTTGGCAGCCACTTTTATGGTGGTTTTATCATGCATTTAGCAATGCAGCTTGCATTGCATTTAAAGTTTTAAAGATTTAAACCTATGACTTTGGTGTTGCTAGCACCATGGCTTGAGCTACAGAAAAGCATACAAATGTAAATATGTGTCATGCACATGCATTTTCAGGCACTAAAATGAGACCCTGGACCACAAAACCAGTCAAAAGGGTCAATTTTTGAAATGTATACATCATCAAGATACTACTATTTGAAATTCTGGTATTTGACGGTGCAAAAAAATCAAAATATTAAGAAAATCACCTTTAAAGTTGTCCAAATGAAGAACCTCTATTTTTAGGAGTGTAGAAGTACTATTTTTGGTTTCCAAAGAACCATTTTTTCGTAGTGTTAAGAACTTAAAAATGTGATCTGAAGAACCTTTTTCCACTATAAAGAACTTTTTTTTGTTCCATGGACGTTTAAGGTTCATTAGTGCTAATAAAGCCTCAGGTTTTTTTTTTAAAGAGAGCACAATGAAAAGACTTCTGTTAAACATTAAAAAAATTGCCATTTCCAAGTCTCTGAATCTGAATACTTTCACATGCACTTTTAAAAATACCAGGATGTAGGTATGCATATGTAAATTTAATGCATTAATGCATTTGGCAGCCACTTTCAACCAGTGCAACTTGCATTGCATTTAAAGCGCACGTTTACATTTGATCAGTTCTTGCTTTCCTTGGGATTTAAACCCATGCCTTTGGTGTTGCTAGCGCCATGCTTTACTGTTTGAGCTACAGAAAAGCATATAAACTTAAATGTGTGTCATGCACATGCATTTTCAAGCACTGAAATGTACAATAATATACTGAGAGAATCTAAAATGTGACCCTGGACCACAAATTTTTTGAAATTGAGATTTATACATCAGCTTATAAGCTATAAGCTTTCCATTGATGTATGGTTTGTTAGGATAGGACAATATTTTGCCAAGATACAAAAATCTGGAATCTAAAGAGTGCAAAAAAAAAAATAATAAAAATTGCCTTTAAAGTTGTCCAAATGAAGTCCTTAGCAATGCATGTTACTAATCAAAAATTACATTTTGTTATATTTACGGTAGGAAATTTGCAAAATATCTATGGACCATGATATTTACTTAATATTCTAATGATTTTTGGCATAAAAGAAAAATCGATCATTTTGACGCATACAATGTATTTTGGCTATTTCAACAAATATACCCATGCAGCTTAAGACTGGTTTTGTGTTCAAGGATCACATATGTTTTTTACACTAAGAGAAAAATGGTTATTTTAGGAATTGATCATTGAAAAGTTCTTTGGGAAATCAAAATTTGTTTTTCTATGGCATCACTGCAGAAACCATCTTCTGGAACCTTTATTTTGAAGAATGTAGTGTGAAGAAAATTTTAATAAAGAATGTTTTTCCACTATAAAGAACCTTTTGTCCAATGGAAACATTCCATAGAAGGAACCTTCAATGCCAATGAAGAACCTTTATTTTTATGAATAGAACTATTTTTCTTTGTGTTAAAAACTTAAATATGTGATCTGAAGAACCTTTTCCCCTATAAATTACTTTTTGTTCTTCCATGCATGTTTGAGGTTCATCACGGAACCATCAGTGCCAATAAAAAGCCTTTATTTTTTAAAGGGAGCATAATGAAACGCCTTCATGCAAACACATCAAATTGACCAATAATTAAAAAAACACCAGGATGTAGGTATGCATATGTAAATTTACATTTATGCATTTGCCAGACACTGCACATTTACATTTGATCAGTTCTTGCTTTCCCTGGGATTCAAACCCATGATTTTGGTGTTGCTAGCACCATGCCTTACTATTTGAGCCACAGAAAAGCATAAAAAGCGTCATGCGCATGCATTTTCAGGCAGTGAAATGTACGCTGTACAATCTAAATTGTGACCCTGGACCACAAAACCAGTCATAAGGGTCAGTTTTTTGAAATCATCAAGATACTACTATTTGAAAATCTGGTATCTGAGGGTGCAAAAAATCAAAACATTAAATGTGTGTCATGCACATGCATTTTTAGGCACTGAAATGTACAATAATAGGGGTGACTGTTTTTTTAACTTACATTTATACTCCATGAATAAAGTTTTCATTGATGCATGGTTTGTTAGGATAGGATAATATTTTGCCAAGATACAGCTATTTGAAAATCTGGAATCTGAGGGTGCAAAAAAAAATTCAAAATATTGAGAAAATCGCCTTTAGAGGTGTCCAAATGAAGTTCTTAGCAATGCACATCACTAATCAAAAATAAAGTTTTGAAATTGTTACAGTAGGAAAACATCTTCATGGAACATGATCTTTACTTAATATCCTAATGATTTTTGGCATAGTATATCTATGTATATCTACAGATTAAATTAAAAAATGACTAAAACTAAAATCTGATGAACTCTGCTGTCAATACACTGATGTTTGCAAGATCCAGTGTCTGAACTTAAGGAAATGCACATATTCTTGAAATGCACTTTGCGTATAAATAATGAAATCACAGTAAAAACATGATCAGTTTGTATCTGTGTGATGCAATGTTTTGTAGCCCGAGGCTTACACAAGACTGAGTTTTGCAACACTATAAATTCTTGCCTTGTTTGTTAAATTAGTAACATGAAAGCTTTCTTCTAGGAATAGTTTTAGACACGTTAGAAAGGCAATCACAACAATTACTTACAAAGGTGCCATGATGAGCTTCTAAACTTGTTTAATCAGCTGACTCAGGCTCTTCCTCTTATAAGGTTTAGGGTTGGACTAGTCAGTAGGGTACGGTTAGTTTGCCTCTGCTGGTCAGTATTGTAACTACGCCATTATGGGGCAAAAGCATTGTGACAAATAACTTCTTGTGTCAATGTTTCACCAGTACAGGTTTCTAAGCTCTTAAAGCTCTGGAATAGTCTTTTATTTATCTGTGACATCACTGCTCTGAGACAGTGTGTTTTTGTGGTGATTGACTCAAAAATGATGTATGCGAAGTACTAAAGGCTCAAAAATAGCATATTGCATATGTATTCATCAGTTTGCAATGTTGAGGTTTCATATACACAGCACATCGTCGATAGAGTTCTCCAGATATGTGTGCGTGAACATCTGAGGTGAGACGTCAGAATCTGGATGTTGGATTGAGTGTTTCTCGTGCAGAATGTTGGGAAGTGAACGTCCTCGTGGGCCGTTTGCTGCTGTCAGACCGTGTTTATTCTCGTTCCGACTCGAGCGATCATGTGATCTGATCTTATTAGACAGTGAGCTACACAAACGCCAGAAAACATCCCGACGCCTGTTGCAGTGTTTTCAGATATTTTTCTCATGGGATGAGACTCTTAGTAGCGTTCCAAACATCCATCTCTAGTACTAGTGCTCATAATAGAGAGGTGAGAAAACCTCTAATACCAGTTTAATTGACATGTACTGGCAATTTCTTAGTGAAAATCGTTTTTAAAGTAAATCCTACAGCAATTATTTTTAGTGTAGTTGCAACTTTTTGCCTTTTTTTTTTAGGATAGTATTTGTGAAGGTTGAAAATGTTTCAATAAAATGTTTGATATGCATCACTAGTTGTCAAAGTTGCACATTGCAACCAGGCCATGATTCAGATTATTGTCATATTACACAAATAACATGGTTAAAATCACTAATGAGGCCTTTTTAATGTCCCAATGTCTCCAAAAAGCAAAGAAATTAATTGTTTAAAAATATATTTGTAGATATTTATATAGAATTACATTAAAATATAATAATTATAACTGAATATAAAACAAAAATTAATTTGCAATTTGTTCTATTTTAAGCATTGTTATTTTTGTGTCATTATAGTTTTTGTTAATTTTTTAAATGTGTTTTTTCCTGTAATTTCAGTCATTTTTGTTTATTTGATGTAAATGTGATATACATTTTTGTTTATTTGATGTTTATTTAGTTTTGGTAATTTTAGTTCTTGAAGTTCAGCTAGCTGAAATAAAATTAGTTTTTTTTTAAATAATTTATTTTATATATATATATATATATATATATATATATATTTTTTGTGTGTGTGTGTGTCATTATAGTTTTTGTTAATTTTTAAATTTTTTCTGTAATTTCAGTCATTTTTGTTTATTTGATGTAAATTTGATATACAATAATTTACAATAATTTATTTTTATATTTATTACTATTTTTGTGTCATTATAGTTTTTGTTCATTTTTTTGATATACATTTTGGTTTATTTGATGTTTATTAAGTTTTGGTAATTTTAGTTCTTGAAGTTCAGCTAGCTGAAAGAAAATGTTTTTTTATTTATTTTATATATATTTTTATTTTTGTGTCATAGTTTTTGTTAATTTTTTAAAAACAAATATGTCTGTAATTTCAGTCATTTTTGTTTATTTGATATAAATTTGATATACAATAATTTACAATAATTTGTTTTATATTTATTATTTTTGTGTCATTATAGTTTTTGTTATTTAAAAAAAAATCTGTAATTTCAGTCATTTTTGTTTATTTGATGTAAATTTGATATACATTTTTGTTTATTTGATGTTTATTTAGTTTTGGTAATTTTAGTTCTTGAAGTTCAGCTAGCTGAAATAAAATACGTTTTTTTATTATTTATTTTATATATTTTTTTATTTTTGTGTCATTATAGTTTTCGTTAATTTTTTAAAAACAAAAATTTCTGTAATTTCAGTCATTTTTGTTTATTTGATGTAAATTTGATATACAATAATTTATTTTATATTTATTATTTTTGTGTCATTATAGTTTTTGTTATTTAAAAAAAATCTGTAATTTCAGTCATTTTTGTTTATTTGATGTAAATTTAGTTTTGATAATTTTAGTTCATGAAGTTTAAAAATATACTGAAATATTTTTTTTTACATAATTTATAATATATATATAATTTATTATTATTATTATTATTATTATTATTATTATGTATTATTTCAGTTAATGTTTATTGTATTTCAAGTAACAAAAATGTTCTTTTGTAATGCTTTTAGTTTTAGTTTAATAACCCTGCATTAATAACCCTAATTTTAAGCACTTTTACTGTATGGAAAAATTGACAAATTTATTTTTCTCTCTAAAAGCACTGAGCAATAGTTTTCCTATGACTATCTTCATATGACTGCAACAGAGTTTAATATTTAAAACAACCACAAAAATAATAGTGCATATGATGTTAACAACATTAAATATACTGTTATCCTAAGTTCAAACTACTCCATCAAAATGCACTAGCCACCGACAACGTCTTTTCCGAGCACTAGAGTTGTAAATAAAGAGTTTGAGCTGGTTAAACTCCTTCAGACTGACGTAAGGAGCGGAGCGGAGGTGAGCGCTGGAGATGTGAATGAGGACAGACGACACGCGGCTCGGCCATTTAGGTTCGCTCAAATCATCTGAAGTCCTGCTTCACACTTCACTTCACTGCCGTTACCGTGATGGGACTGTCACGTCCGAGACAAACGATCTCAAACATGAACGGGGAACGGGGGATTGGATTCTGCTCGGGACCGAATCCAAACGTCCCCTGGAGAAAGAGGTGGTAGAAAGAACAAGAGATTCACATCAAGTGCTGAAGATGGCAAACAGCCACTCAAAATATATGCCCATTTGGGATTTGGAACAGAAAAGATGGAGTATTTTTATGTATTTTTTTTCCATTTAGACCACAAACATATTCTACACAAGCATGCAAATGCAGATAAATACTCAGCCAATGCATGAATATAGTGATGTTGTGCATAGTTAAACTTGGCATGCAATATAATTTCACCAAATCTGTTTATCAAAATGCATGTGGGTCATTTTAATCTTTTTTCTGGTTAAAGAAATACATAAATGCATTAAATATTTATGTACATATTTATGTAAAATACATAAAGCATTAAATATGGATGCATATTTACTAAGTATCTTCTGTTTTGCAGAGGATGGTCAAATTGACAATTTTCACCTGAGATTCGCAGCCAAAATTACACAGGGTGAAATGACCTTAGAAAGATGGCAGCATCATTATATCATTTCTACACAAAGATTGGTAGCTTTATTAGTAAAATCTGTTGACTTTAGCAATCTTTGTTGCATTGTATGCCAATGGTGTCAGTTTGAAAATAAGAAAAAGCACTTTTTGAGTTTTTTCCCCTGAAAGTTTGCATGGCTATAACTCAAGAAGTATTTAAGATATCTTAATATCCTTTTAGATTTTAGTTCTTAACACATTTTTCTTCGAGTATCTTAATTTCTAAGGCCCTATATGGTTAATTTGCAGAGATGTTAGGATTTTATTGTGGGTTCAAAAGAGTTTTCAGTGATCAAAATTAAATGTGGGACACTTCGCATAGCTTTTTTTCTTCTTCTTTTACTATTTACGTTAGATAAAATATTAACAAAATGAGAAAGGTTCTGTAATTTGGTTGATTTGACATGGAACAACACATTTATGTATGTTTACTTAGAATAGCTATATATTAATATATATATATATATATATATATATATTAGTTGACAAATGAGCATTCAATTATCACTGAATTATTTTTTTCTTTTGCATTTAATTCCTACTTTTGTGTAAAAATATTATTTGGCAGTCTGAGTAGAGAACTCAAGTCGAGCGCACTGCATTGTGGGATATGGAGTTTCACAGCATTAACACAATAGAAACTGTTTTCAAAATTATTTGTGGAAATTTCCAGAGATTTGTGGATTTCATTGTGGGTTCAAGAGTAAATAAGTGAATTTTACACATTTTCAGTGATCAAAACCAAATGTGGGTCAGTTTGCATACAGTGGATTTGGCATGAAACAACATGTTTATCCATGTATTTTTGTATATCTCACCTCATAATTTTGATTTAACATGCCATAACTTAATCTTTCAGTGAAAACAACAGGCTTCTCTAATCACTTAGTCTGCTTTTCTTTTTTTAAAATAAGCCATTACACTCGGATACACATCATAATTTGAAAGAAAAAACCTTATTTCTGACTCATTGTGACTTTCAAGCAAATATTAAATAAGGTTTGCATTTCATGTGGATGAAAAATAAGAAGCACTGGTGATGATTAGAATAATGTTCACTGATAAATCATTCAAAATAAGACCAGGAACATTCATTTAAATAAATTAAATAGTCAATTATAAATTAATATTTTGTTTTAGCTCATTGCACATTTTGCATTTCTACAATTTTTCTTTAAATAGCATGCAAAATAGCATGCATTATGCCAACACTGATCATATTTTTGTTATGGCATATGACCTCATTATGGTGCATGCTTAATTCACAAATGAACATTCAATTATCATGGAATTATTTTTTTCGTTTGCATTTTATTCACGAATGAGCATTCAATTATTACTGAATTATTTTTTTCTTTTGCATTTAATTCCTAATTTTGTGTAAAAATATTATTTGGCAGTCTGAGTAGATGACTCAAGTTGAGCGTGCTGCATTGTGGGATATAGAGTTTCACAGCATTAACACAATAGAAACTGTATTGAAACATATTCTACACAAGCATGCAAATGCAGATAAATACTGGGCCTTTTGTGCAGAGTTAAAATGTGCATGCAATGAAAATTCACCCATTCTATTATCTAAACGCATGTGGGTCATTTTAATCTTTTTTTCTGGTTAAAGAAATACATAAATGAAGAAAGCCAAAGCATTAAATATGGATGCATATTTACTAAGTATCTTCTATTTTGCATTTTATTCCAATTTTGTGTAAAAATATTATTTGCCAGTCTGAGTAGACGACTCAAGTCGAGCACACTGCATTGTGGGATATGGAGTTTCACACAAACCGAAAAAATGATTCACTGAATTTACTGCATTTTTTAAGGTAAGTGGTTGCAATCAATTTATTTCAGCTACATTTAGTTGACATTTTTAATGTAGCTAAAATAAATTGTTTGCAACCACTTACCTTAAGAAATTTTGTAAATTCAATGAATCACTTTTTTTCAGTGCAGCATTAACACAATAGAAACTGTACTGAAAATTATTCTTGAAAATAAACTGGTCAATTTCAGCTAACTGAGCATTAACCATTTTAATCAAATCATCATAATTCATGAGTCGCCAGGGCAAAAAAAATGCAAATATGATTTTAGTCATGAAACCAAGGCTTTTGCATGTTTCTTCAGAAGTATGTCTCTATTTCTGAGTGTGGAGCTGTTCAAACCCACACATTCTCCCTTCAGTTGTCTTATTGGAAAGCCGTATCTGTGTCACTGGGATTTGGGCTGTCAAACGCTCACTGTCAAACACTCCTCGCCCACAAAATCCCTCTCCCGCTCCAGATCAAACGCTCACCGCATCCACTTCTCAGGTCAATATGCAACTTTTAAGTTGTATATTGACACAAGTTGAGTTGGACACAAAAAATAGACAAAAAACTTGAGCTTTCAAGCAACTTAAAGGCGAAGTCCACTTCCAGAACAACAATTTACAAATAATGTACTCACCCCCTTGTCATCCAAGATGTTCATGTCTTTCTGTCTTCAGTCGTAAAGAAATGACGTTTTTTGAGAAAAACATTTCAGGATTTTTCTTCATATAATGGACTTCATTGGTGCCCCGATTTTGAACTTCCAAAATGTAGTTTAAATGCAGCTTCAAA
>JAHKKF010491471.1:0-17070 GCA_019740295.1 Labeo calbasu
TATATTTACAGTAGGAATTTTACAAAATATCTTCATGAAACATAATCTTTACTTAATTTCCTAATGATTTTTGGCATAAAAGAAAAATCAATAATTTTGACCCATACAATGTATTTTGGCTATTGCTACAAATATACCCCAGCGACTTAAGACTGGTTTTGTGGTCCAGGGTCACATATAAATATATAACCCTTTTTTTTAATTAACACTTTTATTCAGCAAGGATGCATTAAAAATTTGTCAAAAGTGACAGTAAAAACACTGATACCTGAAAAAAGTATTATGGTCTCCACAAAACTATGAAGCAACACAACTGTTTTCAACATTAATAATTGTAGAAATGTTTTTGAGCAGCGAATCAGCATATTAGAATGATTTCTGAAGGATCATGTGACACTGAAGACTGGAGTAATGATGTTGAAAATTCAGCTTTGCATCACATAAATAAATTACATTTTAAAATATATTCAGCTAGTAAACAGTTATTTAAAATTGGAATAATATTTCACAATATTACTGTTTTTACTGTATTTTTGACCAAATAAAAGCAGCTTTGGCAAGCGTAAGAGAGTACTTAAAAAAAAACAGATACACACTAAAACATTCAAAAACAGATTCACTAAAACAGCTGTGAGAGACTCATTTCATGTATGGTTAAGCATACTACTAACAGCTGCGTCTATGAGATGCTTTTCATACTGCAGCCGGAAATATGAGCGTCATTCCATCCAGACGGCACAGTTCATTAAGTCCAAATGTTTGTTGGAATCATATAAAAACTTGTTGATTTACAATCGGCACGGTTTGACCTTAAGGGAAGACAGTGAGGAATGAAGTGTTATTGCGGGATTAAATGCTATCGGAGCACCTCAATCAGACACACCAGCAGATAGGCAATGAAGTTCACTCCGCTGGATTCAAACCATTCAGTCTTGTTAGCACTTAGTGTCACAGTGATGTACTGCCAATACAAGCATGCAAAGATTGTCCAGTGCACAGATTCAACGCTTGTCCCTCCATCAAACACACACACCTGACATTTTCATCTAGTCACAGCTTTCATTTCTTTTTGTTGGCAACAGTCAATGTCCATTTTACTTCTTTAATCATATTAACCTAACAGAATCATAATATTAACCTAAAACTACATCTAAATAGCTATTTTACAATTAATATTATATCAGTGTTATTATCGTTAACTAAAATTTTAATTATAGGTAACCCTTTACAATAAGGTTTCATTAGTTAACTACTTTGGTTAACATGAGCTAAGAATAAACAATACTTCTACAACATTTATTAATCATAGTTATCGTTAGGTTTTTTAAATACATTTACATATTGATACATTTACTAATGTATTATTAAAATACAAAGCTGTGTTTGTTAGCAGTGGTCAATGCACTGTGAATTAACATGGACTAACAATAAACAACTGTATTTTCATTAAGTAATATTAACAAAGATTAATAAATACTGTAATAATTGTACAGTTCATCGTCTATTCATGTTAGCTAATACATGAAGTAACATTAACTAATGGGACCTTATTGTAAAGTGTTACCATATAATAATAACAATAACAATAACAATAATAATGATAGTAATGTCAGTTAGATTGCCACTTTTTCATTTTCATACTTACAATAACTAAAACGAAACAAAATAAAATGAATAAAATAAAATATATATACTGTATAAATATTTTTTAAAAAATGCTAAAACTATAATATAATCAAATTTTAATTTAAAACATAAATTAAATCTAATTCAGAATATTAAAAACTATAATAGTATATCAATAATACTAAAATAACATTGTATTATAGATAGATTGACTAAAATTAAAGCTAATAAAAAGTCATGAATAATGTAGAAATATTTAAACAATAAAAAGACAAAACACACAAAATTACTACAACTTTAAAATGTAAGTAAAAACTGAAAATCTAAAAATAAAATCCAATTCAGACTATTAACAAAAACTATAATAGTATATCAATTATACTAAAATAACATTGTACAATAGAAATAACTATAGAAATATAGAACTATATAGAAACTATATAGAAATAACTAACACTAATACTAATTATTACTAATAATATAATATAGAAATATTTAACAAATAAAAAAATGATAAAATTTCTACAACTTTAAAATTAAACAGAAAATATAAAATTAAATTCTAAAACAGTATTTCAATGATACTATAAAACCACAACAAGAATTAACAAAAAAATTAATGAGAAAATAATAAATAAAAATCCAGTGAAACTTATGAACAAGAACTATAATATAATTAATGATACAAAATTAATACTGCATTAAAAAATAAACTAATACATAAAAATAAATTCTACATATAGATATTTTCATCTACTCACAGCTTGCTTTTATTTCTTTTTGTTGGCAACAGTTGAAGTCAATTTCCATTTTACTACTTTAATCATAATATCTACCTAACAGAATCATAATATTAACCTAAAACTATATCTAAATAGCTATTTTTCAATTAATATTATATCAGAGTTATTTCAAACTTATTTTTTATATATAGACATTAAAAAATAATGCTAAAAAACAAAAACTTAAAACTTACTAAAACAACAAACTAATTCACAATAAACTATAAAAGAAAATCAACAATGCTAAAATAACACTATTATATACAGGAAAGTTATTACATATTACAATAACATTTAAAATACAACCTTTTAAAATCCTACGTGGACTAAATTGTCCACAATAAGCAAATAAGCTTTGAAATTTTTATTTCATGTTGACTTTAAAGGCAAACACCTCTACAGGCGAGAGAAAGGCCGCAGGACGTCCTGAGCTCAAGGTGACGGCTTCACTCTACAGGAGCAAAATGCACAAAACACCCACCTTCCTCTCTCACACCGGGACAGTTCTGCGCGATTACACCCCTCCTCGTGTGCGGTTCACATATCAGCCCTCATTTCTCTGTTTTTCTTTCCCTTTCTCCTGAACGCCTGTATATTTCATCCCCTCCTCTCTCTTTAAAGCACATATACACAAACACCCCATCAAATGTGGGTCTAAAACACACAGACTTTAATCTCCGAGTTATTACTTACTCCACAGGGGCGAGAGGCTTTGGTCTGCCGTCCTGTAACACCTGCCTAGTTTATATTCTCCACCACACGGACACAGTCAGACGGAGTGATCTCTTTCCTATTTGCTTTAGAAAACTAGCCATTCTGCTAGAATGTACCATTTACTTAATCTATAATTAGCCTGATGATAAATGATAGAGATTATATAAACTGTATAGATAGTAAATTAGGAAGATGAGGTGAAAAGCACGTCTTTGATACCCATAAACAGCCCACAGTCACAAAAGCCATAAATGCTAGCTGTATGCAGGCAATGACGTGATTTATGAGTCATAATTCACTTACTGCAAATTAATGTGGGGAATATATTAAACATGAGGGTAAGTTCATGACTCGGGCAGTATAACAAAATATACTACATGAGTTTGACAATAAACACTTTGTCAATTACTAAATTACACAATAATGAAGAAATTATGGAGAAAAAGCTCCAGCTAATGCATTTATTTTCTTTAATACACTGTACTGTGCATGACTTATTGGTAAATATTATTGCAAAGAAACACATAAACCACCTCCAACCTCGACTTGCTTCTGGTAAACACCCACATTTCACCATCCAATCCATTTCTGATGGATAAAATCTAGTTCTGTCTTGCATTTTTTAACTGTAATTTCCATAACATTCTGCTTTAATTTAATAACGCATAAATTAAAGATAGATTCAAGACAGATGCGTGACTCTAAATCACACATTTAGAGAGAATATCTTACTATTACAGTGAAACTAGGTGGCGCTGTGATCTTTAGTCTGTTTCTGAGTCCTAATCTAAAGAGAAACTTTAAAAATCATGAGTTACTGTACTACTTCTAGTCAGCATACATGTACAGTCCTGCAACACTGCAATGCGGTATCTTAAAAAGATATGCAAATATCCAATTACAAAATGCAACATTACTGTAACAAGCTGAAAATATTCTAATGTTAGTGTTTAGATGCAATATAAAACAACAATACCTGAATGTATGGTAAATAAATGTGAAGCCAGATATAACTGTGGAACGAGAGCACCATCTAGTGGTACAATACTCTTACTTTTTCACATCACCTAATACCTGTTTAACTTTCCTCACATTGTAATTATAATAATAATAATATTATAATATAATTATTAATTATGTTAGCTTACAGCTCTGCAAACATGTGCAGGAGAATTTGTTTAGCATATTTTATTACAAGTAAATTAAACTCAGTCTGATGAGATTATTTCTCTCACCACAGTACATGACGTGTTACAAGAGTGTTTTGCAGACTGAATTAAATGCTATAAACTAGGGCTGCTTAATTTGAAGTAAAAACTCCAGTTGTGATTTTTCTGATACAAACTGCAACTGTGATTGTGATGCATTTTTTTTTTTGTTTGTTTGTTTTTAAAGCTTGTTTGCTGGGCTGCATATTTTAATCAAAAATGTGATTACAAATTAATATGACGATGATGATAATAATAATAGTTATTATTATTATTATTATAATTGTTAATCATAATTATTACTATTGTTTTATTATATATTAATATTAAAGAAAATAAGAAATAATACTGTGTAATATTTAAATAAAAATCTAGTATTTAAGACAAATATGATCATAATTTTATTTTACAGTACAACTGTTTTTTAATTGTGAAAAAAGCTTGTTTGATTTTGGGATGCATAGTTTGGTCAAAAATGCTGTGATTATAAAATAAATGTGGCGATTTTATGTATATAGAGAGAGAGAGAGAGAGAATATTATATCTTATAATTGTGAAAAATCTAGTATTTAAGAAACACCACAAGTGTTGTTACTACAGTAAAAAAAAAAAGAAAAAGAAAAAAGCTTGTTTGTTGGGCTGCATAGTCAAAAATGCTGTGATTATAAATCAATATGACTATAATAATATATATTTTTTAATTAAACAAAACAAGAAATGTTACTATTGTAATATTTGTGAAAAAAAATCTAGTATTTAATAAACATACTTCAATTTTATTTTACAGTACAACTGTAAAATCACTATATTATTACTAATATTTATAGCTTATTGTGGCATTTACTAGTGATTAAGTGTATCTGAGACAAATACCAGATCATGGTTTGCTCGCATGTAAATGATCACCATACTGTGCTTTACTCTGAATTTTGCTGCTTATACTGTATATTTATTTAATTAAATTCCAGCTTCTGCAATTTGATAAGCCATATTATGCGACTTTTTTTTCGTTGATAATTTAACGACAACACCACACAATATCTTGCACAATGTTTTTTTTTTTAACATACTTTATTTATATATTTATTTTACCCGTAATAAAATCTAAATAAAAAATATTTGTCAGAGGACACTGTCTACTGTCTATCCCACCTGTGGCCAGGGCTTCCTCTCTGTCGTTGTCATTGTCTGCTGGTTGCTGGATGTTCCAGGATGTGAGGGGCAGCGTCTTCATGTCCTCCATGTCCTTGAGTTGTAACATGTCCATATGACTGCTCTTGGTGAAGTATCTTGGAATGAAGCAGACTTTCCCCCTCTTGAAGATGTCCTGAAGGATGTCGTCTGTGCGCACCTCATCATGCATGTTCAGAAAGACAGCGACACGCTGACTGGACAGGTATTTGGGATGCTTGAACAACTAGGCAGAAGTTTGGATAGTTGTTAATAAACAAAAATCATATTTACGGTCATTTATTTACATCATGCTTAACATGAATGTTTTACTACAAAATACAATTACACAGTCGTATATTGCTCAGTCTAGGATATGTAATTACATTTTGTGTCTGTATATATATAATGTAATTACATAAAAACTCAATATGAAACAAATATGTTGATATATTTTAGCTGATTTTGAGTAAAAGTACACAAAGCACTTTCTACACACCACTGACAACAATTTTGAGATTAAGAGTCTAAACCTTCACACAAGCAACAAGTGTAGTTTCATAATTATTAATCTAAATAATATTTAAATAATATTGAAAATGTGTAAATATTATTTTGAATTGAAAACATTTACATTGTATTGTAGTACTGTTATTTTTTCTACTCATTACTGTACTGTTAGTATAACATTTTTGTATGTAAAGTATTATAATATTTATGTTTAGTTATTTATTTAAATATTTTATTTGTATATATTTATCCATTTAATTATTTCAGTTTATTTTTTATTTATATTTTATTTTTCATTTCATTTTCATATGTTTCATATGCATTTATTTTAATATGCATATGCATTTTCATATGCATTTACTCTAAATATCCAAAATCTTAAAAAGAAATGTGGGAGTAAATAATGTGAAATAAGAAAAAAAAATACAGATTTGTTAATATAAATGAACAAATATAATATAATATAATATATATATATAATTATATACTGTATTAGGGCATTATATATAATAAAAAGTTAATGTATTTGCTGTGATATAATAAACATAACGTATCGAGTAGTTAATAAATTATCTCTGTACCCTGAGACATCAAAATAACATTTTCATGGGGGTTGTTAGGTTAATGAACTATGAGCCTAACTAACGATTTTTGGTTCTCCAGAACGTTCCCAAAATCTGACATTCTATCGTTCTCTGCTGGTCAGCCAGGAATGTTTTCTGTTCGTAAACAGAACGTTATTATTATTTTCAGAACGTTCTCAGTTTGTTCTAAGAGTGTTGCCATAACCTCTTTACTCCAATATTATGTTTGTGCAAGTACAATCTAACTGCTGTCCCGTAATACAAGGCCACTGAAAGCCTCTCAGCTGACACGTCAAGTGACAGTTACCTTTTGTGAGACAACTCGAGACTGTCTTAGTTTCTCCTGATCGCTCACTGCAGCCACTCGACCCTTGATTTCTCTTCTCAAAGCTTGTTTTGCTGCACGCAGAGCTGCCATAATGAATCTGCACTGCTCAAATCCACTCAGACTGCAAACAGACACATTAAACAACAGATCCCTGTGATCATTACAGCAGCTCAGTTAATGATTAACTCGTGAGAAAGTAATAACATCAGTGGAATCTGCACATGTGCGTGTGATCGATTAATGCTGGATAGATTAGTCGCCCTGAGTGGGCGGGACCAGTGTACAAATTGATTAGTCGTCCTGCGTGGGCGGAGTCAGTTTGCATGCCCTTTGAGGAAAGGTAAACATTCCAGGGAAAAGCCTTAAAGGGACAGTCTTTTGAAAACACACTCATTTGTTGTAAACTCGATTGACCTTCTTCTATTCCATGATGGGACGCAATGTAAGATTTTAGGCAGATTTTAAGTCGCCATACAATGAAAGTGACTGATCACTGAAAGCATAATTTTAACTTTTCGTGTTAATAAAGTCATATGCGACCATTTTTGATTCACATTCAGATTAATGCTATGATTCATTAACAATCATAATACAAAACTTTGATTTTTAGCTTTTTGATTTTAAGCTAACAATATGAAGCATATAAAATGTATGTAAAAATAATTTAGGTATAAATTTATAATTGAATAATTTATTTATTAAATTAAATGTATTACATGTATTTATTTGTTATAATTCATTTATTAATTTAAAATTCATTGTATAAAATAAAATTTATTTTATTATTTATTTTTAATTTATTTATAATTTCTAAAAGTAAAAAAAGTGGCCATACTAATTTTTTTTTTTTAATTACTAAATATATCTAAAATATATATTTTATATTTAAATATATAAAAGAATAAGTGCCATTTTATTAGTTGATTAAAAATTCTTGCTGACAAATGGGTGAAACCTAGTGGTTTGAAGGATAGTGGCAAAGATTGGTAAAGATTTAAAATTACAGTTAATTAGTTTTTGGGAGCTGCTCTGTGATCCTTAAATCTTCTTTTAGTGTCATCTAATGATTCTTGTCTAAATGTGTCTGACGAGATTTGTTTGGTATTTAAGCTATTGTTACACTGAATTACATTTTTTTTCTTTAAATCATGGTAAAAACGTATGATAGCCAAAAAAAATACAAAATAAATAAAATTATATTAAACTAAATAGAAAACACTAATGTAAACACCACATTTTAAAATGTATTAAACCTTTGTTGTTTTAATGCTTGAAAACCCCATTTTTGACCTTGACCTGTGTATGTGATTTAGTGCCAGTAGAATTAAACAAAGGAGTAAAGTAATAAGTCTATCCAAAATACAAAGAGTTTAATTACAAAAACAGATAACTCAATTTTTTAAATGTTCAAAGATCATGTTTTTTATTACGTTACCATGTTTTTGTTTTGTTAGTTAGCTGTATTTTTTTATTTTTACTTAATCAAAATAACCCAACTGCAGTTTGATTGAGATTAGTTGGAATGCACAATGAAAAAAACATGATTTTTGAAAATAAGTTTTCGCAAATTAACTCTTCGTTTGTTTTTTATAAACAGCCAGTCCAAAACAACACGTTACATCTGGAGTATCACAGAAAGTGGCTCTATGTCTTTACAAACTATTTAAAAAAATATATAAAATATAATAAACATATGACAATGAATATGTTAAACGATGACATGGCACATGAGACAGACTAGACAGCAAAACGTCAACGCCGGAAAACTATGAAGTCCCTTCGTGACGTCACCGGGTAGGTTAAAGTGGGGGCTGGAGTGTCAAAACTAACAAACAGGCTGTTACTCGGTGGGGGAAGGGAAGCTGGCCAACGCCGAAAACACTTCGCAAACATTTTAATAGTTCAAAGCAACAAAGGAAACTCTTTTAAGCCAGCGACATCGATATATTAGTCGTCAGGAGTGCGGAGGTGAGTTTATAAGCGGGCGTTATCAATTGAATCAGTGAAACAGCTGCGGCGTTTTGTGATCTGTTAGCCAACTTGACATGAGCAAAACCTGTTGTTGTATACGGTCGCGAAGCAAAAGCTACCTAACAATTAACTTATTTGAGTGTTTGTACGAAAACAAATGACTGTTAGTTTAGAAAACGGGTGGCTTTGTAAATAGCAGGCTAATAGCGGTATTGTTGAGGGAGTTGGAAAAGTAAACAGTGGTAAAAGAGTAAACTAGTACGTTGTCCATTTGTTGATTTGTGCTATATTGCCTTTTAGTTTACAATGTCTGTGCTATCTACTAGAGAACCAGCTGTTAAAACTTTTGTTTTTCTCTTTAGGGAAGTATGTGGTGTTAATACATTTTTTAATCTCGTATATTGTGAGTAGTCGCTTTAAATAATGATCGTAAAATCGCACACGACATCAATCAACGCTGTGCTGATTCATCTTTCTTTTATTTAAACACGTAAAATGTAAAAAATAGCGATGATTCGTGTCAAATCTTCAATTGTTTAATGAATCATTCATTAAATGAATCGTTCACAAAACGGCTCGTTCACAAACAAGACCTATGATTTTAAACCGAACTGTTCGAATGAGCCGATTCGCTAAAATGAATCGGACTGTAACTATCGTGGGCGTGGTTTACAGGACGCGACCAATGGCGCTTCAGTAGGCGTGTACGTAAGCCGTTTCATTATTACTCAATGTGTTTTACGATGTCCAGCTTTCATTTAAACAGCTAGCGACGTTACGTAGAAGATAAACAGAGAGGTGCTCACTATAAACCATTAACCAGGTAAGAAAGGCAAACGTATGGATACATAGGCGACATATTACTATGAAATCTGCTTTTAGTCGCTGTTGCCATTTGTTATTATATGATTATTTAAACAAAGGACAGTGTAAATAGTGCGAGTTACGGTGGAAACCTGATTATCTTAGTGCTCGGATCCAGCTGCTACAAGTTCTAGTTGTAGTAAGTCGGTTTCATTGATAATGAAACAAACTCGTTGTGCTTTAAGAGGTCTGTAGGTTTTCTTTACTACATTTCTTTGTCTAAGTGACACCAATAACTAGTTACATGACAGTGATGTTAGCTTAGAGGACTACAGTATTTACATTGTGTGAAGATGTGATCTGGTTATTTATTAAGGGAACTGTTAACACTTCTACCACACAAGCACTTCTTTATCTTTATCCCATTGTGACTGTATTTTCCCCATAAGTTAATGGCATCATCAACCCTAACAGCAATGTCATATAAAGCACTTCACTGCTTTGACTAAACTCTTTCCATTTCCAAATCGGTTTAGATTCTGCTAATACAACAAATGGGACAGTGTAATAAGCTGAACTTCAGAGCATTTTTTTTCCATTTGCCAAAAGGCTGATTCATGTTTCTTTAAAATAAAAAAAAAAAGCTGGTATTTGAGTTGAAAGGATTACTCCATATGACAAGTGTTGAATAATCATTACAGCAGTAATTATACATCATACATTCAATTCAAACCTATTGTTATGTAGTCCCATTTGCTTCTGAATGTGTTTGAGTAATCTGATTACAAAGAAATTTGGATGTGGCTTTAATTTATTGTGATTGGATCACCTGAGACAGTATCAGTTCCAGGTGTGAATGAGCAGTTTTTGACCTTAGGAAATAAAATATAGTCCACCTCCCTGTTCGTTCAGTAAAGCAAAATGTGGAACCCCAAAAGTTTAGTACTCAAGGTTAGCAGTATGTTCATATTGCACCTTGAAAATAAAATAAACTGAAGGATTTGCAGTATTTGGTGTACTTTCTTTTGTTTCTGCTCTCAGTATGTTGACTGCATTTTTCTGTTGTGTTTGTAACCAGGAAATTATATTTTGTTTTCCTCCATCATATAGGAGAACCTAAACTTTTCAAATTTCAGGTTTTCAAATGCAAGATCTTTTCTAAAAGTGTTTTCCTGAAATTACCATCACATCTGCTTTTTTTTTTTTATTCAAACAGACTTAAGCAGATCTCAAAATGAATAGTTATTTCATAATGTTGTGATGCTTAACTTGACTTAAGCATCACAACATTGATTTGACATTGACAAAAATGTTAGAAAAATTAGAATTGGTTATTGATTAGCCTGGTGTATTATTACCTCTGATGCTTTTATATTATTAATTTATTAGTTCATTTACCAAATATACAAAAAAAAGTTAAAAAGGTTAGCATTAATTTCCAGTTATCTTTATTATTTACTGGTATTATTGTAGAAATTTTAAAAAATATCTTTGTTCACATTAGTGGTGTTTGTCAAGGTGTTCTGTAACAGTCATTGTGTTGTCATTTGTGTTCTTGGTTTTTCTTGGCTAGTGTTCTTGTCTTTAGTGATCCTGTTGTAGCTTGTAGCTGGAGAGATCCTGAGTGTCTTTATCTGACCTGTTCTGTATCTGATCTAGTGCCAGAGCCTGTCACAGGGCAACACATGTGAGCACAGCGGCTTACTGTACACTAGCCAGACAGTTTTATTTGCACTTCCTGTTGATAAGTATGTTCTGAGAAAACTTTGATTGTTTAGATTTAAGCTCTTTCTCATCAGCGCTGGGGCCAATTTAAAGCTGTTTGAAAGTTAATTTAAAGCTGCTGTTTGGCTTAAACATTGACTGAAAGCACTGATATGTTGAAGCATTGTGTTTGGATTCACTCTTTGCCGTGTTTGTGTAATGATAAAGTCAACATGGAAGAAGTACTGACTGTATTTTTTTCTTGGTGCATTGTTCCTAGCATTGGGGCAGTGGTGGTCTAATGGTTAGAGAGTTGGATTTGTAACCCGAAGGTTGCAGGTTTAGGTACTAGTAGGAAATGTAGGTGGAGAAGTGAATGAACAGTGCTTTCTTCCACTCTTATTACCCACAACTCCTGTCTGTGTGTGCACTTATATGGGTGAAATATATAGAGCACAAATTCCAAGTATGGGTTACCTGTTACCATACTTGGCCTAAACATCACTTATTGTGCATTTATATGGAACTTTAACCATTTTATATGTAAAAAATCTATCTTGTGTGGTCCAGTTTTATGTGGTCAGGTGAGACAGATCAGTGTTTGTACCTGGTATATTATTGTTTTTCTATAGCTTTTTTAATAATACTTTCATCAAAATGTATATTTAATGACATAATTGAAATCATGTTATAATTAATAAAATAAACTAAATGTCATTTGTAATTTTTTTGTATTATGTTTTGTGTATGTCTATCTATCTATCTATCTATCTATCTATCTATCTATCTATCTGTCGCTCTGTCGCTCTGTCTATTGTATCGCTTTGTCACTCTATCGCTCTCTACCGTTCTGTTGCTCTATCTGTCATTCTATCGCTCTATCGTTCTATCGCTTTCACTCTATTGTTCTGTCTACTGTTCTGTTGCTCTCTGTCATTCTGTCTATTGTTCTATCACTCTCTGTCACTCTATCGTTCTATCGCTTTGTCACTCTATCATTCTGTCTACCGTTCTGTTGCTCTGTCTGTCAATCTATCTATTGTTCTATTGCTCTGTTGTTCTATCGCTTTGTCACTCTCTGCACTATCTATTATTCTATGGGTCTATATGTCGCTCTATCATTCTATCTATCGTTCTACCATACTGATGCTCTATCTGTTGCTCTACCGGTCTACCATTCTTTCTATCTATCTATCTATCTATCTATCTATCTATCTATCTATCTATCTATCTATCTATCTATGTTATGATTGTCTGTCGTTCCATTTATTACACTAATTTTTCTATTGTTCCGTCTATCATTCCATCTATGCATCTTTGTTTTTTTTATCTTTCTATCTCTCTCTGTCTATCCTGTATTCTCTCTTTCTATTTTTCTGTCTGTCTGCCTTATATCTGTCTGTCGTTCCAACTATGCATGGTCCATGTTGTCTGTCTTTTTCTTAAAGGGATAGTTCACCCAAAAATGAAAATTGTCGTTAATTACTTGCTCTATTGTCATTCCAAACTCGTAAGACCATGCGTCTTGGTAATCTCTTGAACGTGCGTCGAAGACTGACCTCGAAGAGAAGAAATTGGTGAATAAAGTTGTTATTTTTGTTTTCTTTTTCTTTGGTGAACTATCCCTTTAAAGTTATAATTGCTCTTTTCTCCCATCTTTCAGCACAGCGAGGACACTTCTTTTACAGTATGAATGTGAGACAGCCGCACAGGTAGTGAGAGACAGACCCTTACAGACAAGTGAAGAGAGACAGTTAGAACATGTCAGAGGAGGATCAGATAAGTGTCTTATTCACTCAAACATCAGCACAAAGCCTAATTCAGCCGTACACTCAGTATTCAAAGCACAAGACTCAGAGCTCTTTTAAGGTGAAACAGACCACTGGTTTCTTATGCGTACATTTAGGTCTGTTATTTAGCCCCTGTGGATCATGATGTCAACGTAGCTGTTACTCATTGGTAAAAACACATGGTATATGACTTTGTAATGGTGATCTCTCTCTCTCTCTCTCTCTCTCCCTCTCTCTCTCTCTCTCTCTCTCTCTCTCTCTCTCTCTCTCTCTGTGTCTGTTCTCTCCATAGGAGAGGGATATGGCTCAGGAGACCAATCAGACCCAAGTGCCTTTGCTCTGTTCTAACGGTTGTGGGTTTTACGGGAATCCACGTAATAACGGCATGTGCTCGGTGTGCTATAAAGACTCCTTACAGCGGCAGAACAACAGCGGCAGGTCCAGCGATCCAGGTGAGTCAGATGTATCGCAGAAGGACCCATTTCCAACTCTTCTGTGTTAGTAAGTACTATTTCATTGTCAAAATTCAACAGTAGTTGATCACATCAGGAGATGGTGTTGATTGGTTTTTAAAGTCAACTCAAAATGTTGTGCATAAACCATTTTATTTAGTTAATTTAACACATTTCTGAGTTAGCTTTGTAAATGGGTTGCAAAAGTAAGAAAGCTGTGTGATGTCAGATTGAAAGGAAAGGTGGAGGAAGTCTTTACATTTTCATGAAAGACTGTAAAGACATGTTTGAAAGTAGAAAGGGTCAGTAATGGCAGGATGTCGGTGGTTTAATTACTGCTCGATATACACTACATTTCAAAAGTTTGAGGTCGGTAGTAAATAAATAATACGTTTTTGAAAGAAGTATCTTATGCTCATCAAGGCGGTATTTGCTTGATCAAATATACAAGTCAGTAGTATTAAATATTATTGCAATTTTAGATAACTTTTTTCATTTTAATATGTATTGTAAAATGTAATTTATTTGTTTTGATATAAAGTTGAATTTTCAGCATCATTATTGCAATCTTCAGTGTCACCTGATCATACAGGATTCATTCTAATATGCTGATTTGCTGCTCAAGATACATTTATTATTATTATTATTCTTACTGTTGAAAGCAGTTGTTCTCTTTCATACAAAGTTCAAAAGAACAGCGTTTATTTAAAATCTTTTATAATATTATAAATGTTTTTGTCACTTTTGATCAGTTTAATGCAGCCTTGGTGGGTAAAAGGTGTTAATATCTGTCAAAAAAACGAATCTTACTGATTAAAAAAAAAAACAAAAAAAAACAAATTCTGTCTTTTTAAAATTTTGTATTATGTAGCACCGCCCGCAGTGAAATATCATTGGTCCAAAATACTTATTCACATCCAAAATTTTTCTTGACAAGCAGTAATTTCATTCTTAACAACATTTAACCTTCATTCAGAGGTGTACAAATTTCCTGCCGCTGAAAACTTGAAAGGTTGTTCTGTCATGCCTGGTTTGGACGCAGTTGTGTTAAACTGCACCATCAAAAAAAAAAAACGTCACTTGTACTGTTACTTTCATCAGCTCCTGAAGAATGAGAACTTAAAATGGAAGTGTTGACATGTTGGGTTTTCTGCTTTTCATTGCCTGCAGTGTCTTCCAGCATAAGCAGTAAAGGAGAATCTATGACTGTACAATCAACGTCACAGCATGAACAAAACAGGTACGACATCTTCCTCTTTACCACCCCTCCATCATTTCTCATAATAGTTGCTCTAGTCATTGCAATTGCATAAGATGTAGTTTATTTGTGCAACTCTTATTTCACAAGGGTGAGAACAGGCCCCTTTCTTATTGAGGAATAAACCTGTTTTAGGACTTTGGTATGACTGTACACATGGTATAAGTGTGTCAGCCATTTATATAACAATAGATACATTTGTAAGACTATCAGTGGGCAGTTCTACTGTTATGATTCTTTTGTGCTTTTGCACTAATGCTAGACTTGCAAATAGTCTTATTATTTTTTGTATTTTTCATTCAAGTTCCAAAAAGTGTTGAGGTTTTTTTTTTTTTTTTGTACTATATATTTTTGTACTATATATTTTGAATTAAATTAAGTATAATAGTTTGAATTTTTATTTTTAGATTTTGCATTTTGATTTTAATTTTAGATAGTTGTGGTCATTTTGTTGTTGTTGTTGTCCTACTTTTTAAATGCTTATGGTTTTCATTTATTTAATTTCAGTTCTAGCTATTTTAGTACTTAGTTAAATTAAATAAAATTGAGAAATGTTGCTTTTGCAGCTAGCTGAAATAAAGCTTTAAAAAAGATTTTATTTATTAAAGTATTAAAGTAAAAAAAAAAAAAAAAAATTTTAAATGGCAAATTCATTAGTTCGCTATTGTATTGTAGTGTATTTAATTCACTGGTTGATCCACACATAGGAATTACAAAATGGCTATTAAATAATATAAACAATTTCTCATTTAATTTCCAGCAGTGATATAAAATTGTTCGTACTTTGATATAAGGCTTTGGTCATAACGCCCACTTCTAAGTTACGCAAAAATGGTATGTGTTTTCCCTTATATAACACAACAATCTTTTCTCTTCATCCTCTCCAGTCAGTGTTTCTCAACGCCAACACCAGCAGCAGCAGTTACATACAAAGACGGTGCTTCAGCAGCAGTTCAATCAGACCTCAAAACACCAGGTACATTCCCCTTTTCACTTTGGCCCGTTTATTATGTCATCCCTGCTCCAAAACCAGACACTGAGCAGATTACCATGACACAGAAAGAGACAAACACTTTGCCAAACACCATAGAAACAGCCAGACATCATCTTCCAAATGTATTTGACTGTTTGCTTTGAGACGAGGCCAATAAGTGCTCAAAGTTCACTTGTTACATTTGATTAAAAACCCTGTTTTCTCCTTTTTCCAGAGCTGAACAGGCGTACATTTGTATGTCTACTGATTTTACTGATTTACATAATTTTTTTATGTTTTTTGGAAAGAGCATTAATACTTTTATTCAGCAAGGATGTGTTAAATTGATAAAGAGTGATTGTAAAAATGACTTATATTGTTAAAAATATTTCTCTTTTGAGTAAATTGTTATTTTTAACTTTATTCATGAAAGAATTCTGAAAAAGGTATCACAGGTTCCAAAAATAAGCTGTTTTCAACATTGATGATAAATCAGCATATTAGAATGATTTCTGAAAGATCATGTGACACTGAGGCCTGGAGTAATGATGCTGAATATTCAGATTTGCATTACAGGAATAAATTACATTTCAAAATATTGTAAAATAGAAAAACTGTTTTTTGAAATTATAATATTAATTTACAATATTACTGTTTTTACTGTATTTTTGATTAAATAAAGCAGCCTTGATGAAGATAAAATACTACTTTAATAAAAAAGGAATCTTACTGATCTTACGGTTCTTTTAAAATTTGTTTTATATATACAAAGCACTAAATTATTGCTATATATATATGTATTACAATAATGTTTTTTTCGTGCTCTTTAATGTGGCGTCAGTTTAAGCGGCAAGTCAATCATCTTTCCGATTACAATAGTGAGACATTCTTTTAATTAAATTAGGCTATACTGTTTTTTTTTTTTTTTCTTCATTTCTGATGTTCCTTCACTTTTATATCTTGCTATAAACTTAAAATAAAGAGGAAAAACACATTTATAATTTGTTTTGTGATAAAATTGACAATTTGTAAACTGAGCTGTGTTATTTTAAAAGCAAAGCACAAAATTATTGCAATTACTGGGTGGCTGTTGAAAAATATACAATTAAGTGGTTAATCTTGTAGTAATATTTATTTTTATCATTTAATTGTTTCATTTAAATTTGGCAGAAATATGAATATATAAAGACTTACAT